>CAUYQU010030070.1:0-59055 GCA_963574635.1 Cheracebus regulus | reverse complement strand
TTAACATTACACTGTCAATATTAGACAGATCAACGAGATAGAAAATTAACAAGGATATCCAGGACTTGAACTCAGACCTGGAACAACTAGACTTAACAAATATTTACAGAACTCTCCTCCCCAAATCCACAAAATATACATTTTTATCAGTATCAAAATGTACTTTTAAAATGATATTTTAAAAATATCAGTATTTTAAAAGTGACCACATAATTGGAAGTAAATCACTCCTCAGCATTTGCATAGTATTTCACAGGTTTAAATAAAATATTGGTTGGCTTCTTATTTGTTATTTTCATCCCCTATTCTTTCCTGTCTCCATTGTTAAGCACAATTATTGGCATAAAAGAGGTTTTTAATACCCAATTTTAGACTGCATTCTAGCCTGGGCAATAAAACAAGAATCCTATTCTCTCTCCCTCTTTCTCTTCCTCTTTCTCTCTTTCATTCTTTTTTTCTTTCTTTTGCGGTTTCTTTCTTTCTTTCTCCTTTTCTTTTTCTAAAAAAAAAAAAAGAAAAAAAATGCTAAGAGCAGTGGCTGGCACACAGTCAGTTTTATAAAAAGGTAGTTCCTACTATTGCTGATCCTCCATGTGCCTCAATTTTTAGTCTGTACATTGAAGATACTAGACCTTACGTAACAGAGTTTTGTGAAGATTAAAAGATGACCCATGCCATGTACAAAACTGGCTCATAATAACCCCTCAAGAGGAGTCATTACTGTGATGATGGTAATACTGATTATAGTGATAATGAGAAAGAAGAAACAGGCTGAGAAGAGTTAAACACACAACTAATTATTGAAGGAACTGGAGTATGAAACCAAGCTGGCCTGACTCCAAGGCTCTTGATGCTTCTTTTGTGCCATGTTGTAAGCAGGGTCAGGAAAGATTAAATGATCAGAATTTGATCCAAGCTTTGGAGGATACATTGGTTTTGACTTTCTTGTATTTATTGACATCATCAATAAGCATTTTTCAAACACTAGTCATGTGCCAGACACTGCACAGGATAAGTAAAGTAGATGTGGAGCTACAATCCAGCAGAGTGTGGGAACTGCAAGAATGGAAAGCAGAGGGGTACCATGGACAGAGAGAGGGATAAACTTGGTTTAATTCTTTGTCCTATCCCCAGGATTAGAGTGACTATTCACACTTGCAAAGATCCTGGGAGAAGTTAAGTCTGCTTTACAAATCCTGAGGGGGAAGTTGACATTTAATTAGGATTTCTTGTTTATTAGGTTTAAACCAACTAAGATGATTTTTCACAGTCATCGAGTCCGGTCTCCATGATCATGTCAGCCTCACCTTCATTCCAGCCTGGCACTCACAGGTGATGTTCCAATTCCATGCCAACAGCTGCTAACATGCCCAGAGAGGCTCCTGATGAGTAAACATTATGTCTATTTTCAGCCTCTTTGCCACAGATTTTGGCAGATCTTCACTGTGAGATTCAGGGGTAACTTAACCTCTGAGCTTTTCTTCAAGAATAAAGATCCTACTGAAATGTTCCTTTAACAAATATGAATTGAAAACAGATCCAGTGTGTGATTTGGAACTAATAAACAAGAGGCGTCCAGTGAGCTCCCAATTAACAAATCTTTTGATAACACATAGATCCTTCTTTAGGAAAATTTCCCTCTTTATGGAGGCAGCTTCAAGTTGGCAGGAGAGATGGAGTGGGAGGCTATGTCCCAGATGCTGAGTCTGAATGGATCACTAGGGAAGAGTTTATCTAAATGAAAATTCTTTTAAGGATTAATCTGCTTCAGGTAAGCTAGAGAAATAAGAGAAAAACTAAGCGAGTTGACAGTGAAAAACAAATGAGCAAACATTGGCATTCCTCAGTGGATGTGTGCCAGGAAGTCATACAAGTGCATGCCAGTCTTCGTCATCCCACCACCCAGAGGCCTGAGAATAAACACACACAGATCATCAGCCACTGTGCACTGAAATGGATAGGGTCTGGACCTCCAGACAGAGCTCCTGGTGCCATAGAATCTCTCACCCAACAGAGAATGTCCTTAAAATCTAAGGTCTCAATATCTTCCACCATAGGCTGGGAAGGACCCCAGCTGAGATTTACGTTCCAAATCCTTTCCAATGTGCCCAGGAGTGGAATAACCTGAGATTCAAGTCTGACTCAGCATTCTTAGACATCATGGGACAATCCCAAGAAGTCAAGACTGGTTGAAAAAATCCTAAGGCCAAGAATAGGCCCAATCCTGAGTCAGTTTCCACCCACAGAATGAAATGAAAAAAAGGGACATAGGCCAGTCAACAAGGAGGGTCCTCGGTCATTGTCCAGTGGCACTCAGGTACCCAGGAATGCTGAGGGAGGGGGCTGCACAGGACTGCGCTGAAGCTGCGGTGCTGGGATGAAGGCATGACAACTTCGAGGTAAACGGTTCCAGTGAGAGCCTCCCTCCTTCAAATGTCCTTTCTTCATTCAGCCAGGTTCGCATTTATTGTAGTCTATCATCGTTTTGTTGTTTTGAAGGACCATTATTCAGTCAGTCAACTAATCCACATACACACAATCAGGAAGTCAGACAATCCTTTAATTCGCTCACTCCATCACTCATTCTTTCATTCACCTGTTCATTACTCAGTCTATCGGTCAACAGCTTAGCCGTTCATATATTGGCCATCATGTAGTCTTTCATCCATTCAATTGTGACTGTTATTCAGCCAATTAATTATTCACATGCATTTAGCCCCAGGCAGTCATTTGACTCTTTGACTCATTCATTTATCAAGCTAGTCCTTGCTTCTGTCAGTCAATAGGTCATTACAGAATTAGTCATTTCACTCATTCATTTTCACATATATTCAAACATTTAAGGCTAGTCACTAACTCATTTTTTCATTCATGTTTTTATTCATTTGTTCATTGGTCTTTCAGTCACTCTGACAGTCAGGCAATCAGTTAACAAGTTATGCAGTGAACTTGTTCACCAGGCCTCGAGGGAACAGGTTCTAATCAATGCTTTTCTTAAATTTAACTTGAATATGCTTATAGACCATATGGCTCAGACTATAAAGTATGGATCTGCTTCCTCTCTTTGTTAAATAATAATAAACCTTAGAGCTGGATACAAGAAGTCTTTGTGCACAAAAAGAGTCATCAATTTCACGTACCATGAGGCCTGAGCAGCAGGTGGGTTGGGGCTGCAGCTGACCCATGAAGGAGGTTACACAGAGAGTCTAGACATCCGGGGACCACCCCATGGGACCAAGCATAGGATCCATCTCAGAACAGGTACTTAAAAAGGTTTTCAAAATTATGTCTTTCCCTGGATTAAAAAGTGATACATATTCATTGGAAAAAAGAAGAAAGGTTTGAATAAAAAAAATAAAAATCAGTCAAATACCCACCAGCCAGAATTAACAATTGCTAATATTCTAGTGTATATATTTATATATTTGTGGACATACTTTTACCAAAAAATATAGTTTTTATTAATTATTCTAAGAGCAATGTATGATTCATATAGAAATTCTTAAGAGAGTTTGGTTTATTGGAATAGCAGTTAAACTTTGTTCACAATTAAAATGAGTAATTTAGTAATTGATTTAGACTTACTTTAAGTTGAATTTTTACTAGATTTATATACAGTACTTGAATATGACACCATAAAAATCACTATGTTTATGAGTTTAATGTAATCTATTAGAGTTACAAGACTTTAGCTTATGAGAAATTTTTTTAAAGTACTAAAAATAGAATGTATCAAAATTATAAAGACAATTAAAAACCTTAAAGTTTATAAATGGGACTATGTATTAATCAAGGTCTCCTTATATGTGATTGTTAATTTTTGCTAGACTTTTACAAACAGAAGAATAATATTTATAAGATGAAAGAAAAAGCCTGAGAAAGAACACAGCTTTATTTTTAAACGTTATCAATTCAACATTAAATTTCAAAACCATAAATAAGCTCTCCTTTAGGACATTAAACACTCAGTCTTATGGCTACATCAACAAAGATGGAATGTACCTCCCATATCTTCCATGTGGACTGCCCCTTTTCAGAAGATACATCATGGGCTGACTCTTTTTTCTACATGGGAAGGTTTCAAAGATGACAACCAAATTTCTAATTTAAGCCTCTAGTGGATGGTCTTGCCATTCACTGAAAAATGTCATGCTGTGCTAGGATGTGTGTGTATGTGTATGTTTAATAGAAGTCTAAACCCTGAAGATGGAGAAACAACATCTTATTCTCCTTCGTGGCTCTGAAGCTCAGCCCCACGCCTGGCACACATCAGATGTCCAAGCAAGGTGCTCACGTATGTAAAGAAAGGTCATGGTGGCCAGTGCAGGTGGAGAGTGTCTTCAATATGCTGCCCCTCCTCTGCGAGGAAAACTTCTCCTCTGGATGTTCTTCCTCACATGCAAATTTACCCTTTGTCAGGGTGAAGTCCTCAGGGATGGAAAACCCAAAGAGTTCTTGCTCTCCAGCGAGTCTTTCTCAAATTCCAAGGCCTCTTAGTCCAGCCACTGCCTCTGATTATTCCCAGTGTGAGTTTAGACAGGCTCTGAGGGGCTTGTCACCATTAGATTCCTGAGCTGACACTTAGAGGGTCCAAGGTTACATATCAGAGATGAAAGAAAAAAAATAAATAAAAGGCAGTGTGAAAAGTGCCTAACATCTGACAACTTGTTCTTTAAAGACCCCAGGCAATGAGCTTGCCTCGTCTATTGGGAAAGAAAAAAAACTACTTTGAGAAGAAGGGCTGCCTTTTACCCTTGAAAATTCTGTCTCCAAGGCTCCAGAGAGGTGAGGGGTGGGTCAGCTCACAGAGGCTCCAGACAGGCTCAGTGAAGAGGACACATAAAAAGTGTAGACAACTACAATCTGTAGTCCTTCCATGGAGCTCCAAGGCTGCCACCACTCTTTCTCTAAAACTCAGCTCAAAGATTTCACCACGCTTCTGCAGGAAGCCTCCTGGCTCCTTTTCTGTGCTGATTGGTAAGTGGGTGCCTCATATGGACTTAATGTTGGATTCAGACACCACAAGGGGCAAATACATTGCAGAGCAAGAAATCAAAGCCCAGAGGTTAAATAGATCATTCCCACACTGTCCTGTTGGTGAATGGTCTGGCTGGGGTTTGAAGCCAGAGCGCTCTGTCTTCAAATCTGAGGCTCCAGCCCCTTCCCTGTATTTCCTCAAACTTCCTTAGCCAGGTAGTGTTTTCTCCTGCTGCCCTTCCCCAAGCACACAGAAGGGTGCTCTTTCCAGCCCTGGGGAACTGTCTTGGGTCTTTCCTCTGCAGCTCTCCAGCCTTTGTTCTCTGTCTAGGAAAATCTTATACTTAATTTCAAACCTTCCCCTAGGCCTTGAGTTTGAATTTCAAAATGCTAATTAAGATTCCCTCATTTTCCTGGGTTGCAGAAAATGTTTTTCTAAATCTATGTATGTCAGGCCAAGAATAAAAGCTAATGTCCTTGGTTTTTGTAAAAAGGGCTTGTTGTTGCTCTCTTTTTATCTCCCTTTCTCCAGAAAAAAAAAACGAGAGGGGAAGGACAAGCAATGTCTCCCCTCCTCCTTAATATACAAACTTGAGTGATTTCCTGGGCTTGCAGGCAGGTGAGCTGCTGACAAGAATGCTCTCAAGTGATCCATAAAGCATCCCCATGGTACACGTGGTTGTGATTTAGGAAGTGACCAGCTGCCTCTTCGATGACCTGCTAGATCCTCCAGTCAGGGTTCCCCCATTGGCCAGGGGGTCTACCTGCTTGTCTGCACTCTGGGCCATTTTTCTTGACAAATGGTGTTTATTACAAATAATTTTCCTCTTGGCACTATTTCAGTCCCCAATTTAGGCTTAATGTTAACATGCCCTTAAGCTATTCTCTTAGGAGATTGGCAGGGGTGAATTCATTCCCTATGGGTATGATTGTGAATTCTGATTAATGCAAATGCTATATGACTTCATCATTTTCACCCTCAAAACCCTACTCCATGGCACTCCTGAGTCAGAGTTGGGAGTCCTGCCAAATGCTGTATGTGGTTGAGAGAGGAATGGCAGAATGACACAGGCTTACCCCTTGTATCTCTACCCAGCTTACCTCTCTCTCCATGGTCAGACTTAGTACCTCCTTTCACGGTTCCCTTCACATGTTGTTTTTTATTGCCAGTTTTCATCTACAGCAATAGCTATTAATTGTTGAATATAAAAGCATTGTCCTTTTAAATTTTATCCTCTTTTCACACTCATATCTGCAACTCTCTGTGGCTACAGTTTAGTAACCAGAAAGCTTTAAGCACCAGGACCTCTGGGTTTCTTGAACACCTGAGACATTTTCAGGTTATACTCATACATCCATGTTCACATACACTACTAACTCAATTCTTTCATCCTTTGAGTAAAGTAAAATATTGCAGAAAGCAAATTTGAAGATTCTATTGGAACAATTCAATATTTGGAAATCTTCTCCAATAAAATCTCCTCTTATCTCTACAATCAGAATAAATCCTTCAGTTTTGGGAAGACAAAAATCACTTCGTATCTGTGCCTAAGCACAAAAGTGCTCTTAAAGCAGTTTTACCCTTCTCTCTTTTTTCTAGCTTTTATCACAATTCTCCTAGTATTCTAGGCAGGAGATTGTTAATTATATTTAATTTTTCTGCCTCCTCTGTCTCCATTCCATAATGAATTACCAAGTTTAATAAAGTTTTCTTGCCCAATGTGCCTTGTTTTCTCCCTCCATTCTTCCCATCTATCCATCTATTCATCCATCCACCTAACCAACCAGTCATCCATCCATCCAACCAACCACTCATCCATCCATCTAACCAACCCCTCATCCATCCATCCACATGCTTATTCATCTATTCATCCAGACACTTACCCTTTATCACCTCTCCTGTAATTATCTATAGGACCTTGGATATCCAAAATTTGACCTGACTTCAAACCATAAGAAAAATAACCTCCATATGGGCTGGGATAGGTGCCTCCCCAACTCCACCTTCTCTCCTCCAGTATGAGAAGAGATTCAGCATGTAAAGTTTTTGACTTATATATTATTAATGGTGAGCACTGACAGGTGAGAGAAGATCAGCTACTTCTTTCATTAATTTTGAATTTTTTATCCATGCTATCAATATCATAGCCTGAGTCCAGGGTTAAAAATTTTCACTTCCTCAAGGCTTTCCTACATAAGCTCTGATAATGGCTGTAGCTTTCAGAGATCCAGAGTGTGACTCCAATCACAGTGACTGAGTGGAGTTCCTCAATGAAGAAATGAAGAGAAGGAGGTTTTTAACACAGAAATGCTATGCTGCCATCTTACTAGATTGCTCTTTAGCCTATCACCTCATTAATTAATTCATTCATTCAACAAACAATTTATTGAACACCTAGAATAAACAAAGCATGTCCATTTGAACTTGGGGTAAAGCGATGAAGAAGTGAGAATTCTAACTCTCAAGCAGCTTTTAATCTAGAATGGAAGAAAAGGAAGGAATGAATAATAATTCTATGATTCCATAATGAATATTGTGGTGGTTTATGAGAGGAGAGAGGGGAACATGCTTTAGGGCCGAATTGTAAAAACAATAGTAAATAATGAATTTGGTGGAGGAAGAGGAGAAAGAGCATTCTTGGAAAGAGAAGAATAGAAATGTGTAAGGTTTAGAAGCTAGCAGAAGTATAGCAGATTCAGGGAACTTCAAGGTGTGATAAAGAAAAGTTTTAAGAGATGAACTGAAGGAGGTTGGCAAACATTAGAGTGTGATAATAAGGTATTTGGACGTTTTCCTGAAGATGATCAGAATTTATTAAAACATTTCCAAGGAGAATTGAGAGAGTTTCTAAGGTCAATGTTGTTAAAAGAAGCTTCACTGGCAGTGTATTATCCCAGATATCAAGACTTTAACAGCACCTATGAATTTTGCACCATGTGAAAGGGCCTTGAAGAAATCCAGGTTGGCTAAAGGAGAACATCAGACCAAAAAGTTACAAAAAAAAAGTTCTGCAGAGTTAAAGTCTTGTGTAGGCATGATAAGCATCACTGTTCCAACATGGGCATTTCTTCTACAAACACAGTCATGCCTCCTTTACATCTGACATCCTGCCAGCTGCCTTTAGGGGTGAAAAATGAAACACATAATATAGCCCATGCCTGTAGAGAGCAAACAAGTGGACAGTGTCATCAAAGTATCAGTATTTCTCCAGATGACTGCTCTTATACCTCTTTCCATTATCTGTCAACGCTCCACCATTCAATTAGTTTTGTGTCTGATTCCAGGCATCTCAGCAGTTGCTGATCACAGCCAGAACCACCTAAGCCCTTGAGCTTTCTCAGATCTTTAGCCTTCACAGAGTTCTCTGTTTTTAATGATCTTTCATCTGAAAAGATGTCTCAAAGCACACTCACACACACAAAGGCACTAATGGGGTAATAGTTGGGGATGCTGGGAGGATTTAGAACACATTCTCTTAAGGCTAGGAGCTTCATAACATGGGGGAAAGGACTTCACCAATCTGTAGAGTGTCTCCACCTGGGAACACTATAATCTTCATTTTAGAATCCTGATTGTTTTTTGGGCTAAGTTCACCTTTTCTTATAATTTTTTTCCCTTTTCCCTCAAGCTTGTTCACTTTATTTTGATCTAGAGGTATTAGTCCATTCTCACATTGCCATAAAGAATTACCCAATGCCAGGTAATTTACAAAGAAAAAAGTTTTAATTCACTCATGTTTCCACAGGCACCTGCTCACCTCCTGGGAAGGCCTCAGGAATCTTACAAACATGGTGGAAGGCAAAGGGGAAGTACACCCATCACATGGCCAGAGCAGGAGCAAGAGAGGGGGGCAAGTGCCACACACTTTTAAATGGTTACACCTCATGAGAACTGACTCACTATCATGAGGACAGTACCAAGGGGGATACTGCTAAACCACTCAGCAGAAACCAACCCCATGATTTAATCACTCCCAACCAGACCCACTTCCAGCATGAAGGATTACAATTTGACATAAGCATTTGGTGGAGACACAGATCCAAACCATATCAAAGTCTGAACATCTTTGGTTCGTCTTCTTTTGTGATCTTCATTATGTTTCAGAATACAGCAATCTCTTTTTTATGGATCTTAACATGGGTTTTTTGTTTTTTGCCCCTAGTTCTGATATTTCTTAGCATTTTCTGGACTCTGGTAGACAGTATGGAGGTTGAATTTTTCCATGATGCATTTCCAATGCCAGTGGGACTAGTAGATGGGGATTCGATAATGAGTTGAAGGCAAGTGGGAGAGCTGATTAACCTGGGAGTTAGCACATTACAAGACTCAGGAAATGGCAGGGTAAGGAATAACCACAGAAATTATTGAATCCAGTGCCTTCATTTCTCAAATAAAAAAAAATAAAGCTAGATGTGTGCTCCACATCACACAGCTGAATACCAAAAGCTACCTAACTCTGGATTCTTATCACACAACCACTTCTGAGCATTTGGACTCATCAGCTCTTACATGAACCTGCAGCTCCACTGACTCCTGTATGAGCGATGTTGGAGTCCATCTAGATCATGAAAATCTCTGCCCTCCAAGAAATTCCCTAGGCTACCTCTTACTGTTAGCTATGCTTTATCGTATGGCCTCAATCTCCTGAACATAGCGATAGGACCAGTGATGGATAATTGGCTCAAACTGAAATGAATTTCTCACTGAGAAGTACGAGATCTCAGACCTAAGAGAGATTTGAGCATGCCCTCCTTCTGGATGGGACTGTAACTCGGAAATGTAGGAGCAGTCATCATCCACCCAGCAGGTATACTACAAAGCCGGGCAGCTGACCTGCAGAGAACAAGATGAAGCAGACAAAGATGGGAGATGCAGAGACAAAGAGCAGAGAGGGAGAAAGTTGATCCACCGGTTTCTTGTGACTTTTAACTTCCTGGTTTCTGTCCCCTTCTGATGCCTCTTTCCAATTTGGCCCTTAGAGTTAATATATGTGAATTGAACATTTGTGATATCCCAGGCACTCTTCTACGCACTGTGACTACAGTGTGGACAAGAAAGTGCCAAATTCTGCTCTTGTGAAGCTTACATTCTAGTGTGGGCAGGTAGACAACAAACAAGTGAACACATAATTAAATGAGATTATTATTTTGGATAGTGATAGGTACTGTGAACAAATGTTAAAAAGAATGAGAAATTAAAAATGACTGGAATGGGGTGTGGGTTATTAGATTGCATGGTCAGAGATGACAAGGGCCAGCCAGCATGACTGGGAGGATTGTGTTTGTACAACTTTAACAGACACCATTAGCACAAATTTTGATAGGAATAGTGCCCACTGGAGTTGTGCAGTACACAACATGGACAACTGCAGACTACAGTCCTGGGGAAGGACTCCCTGATAAACAAATATTTGTGATAATGTCTGGATAACACGAAGGAGTCAGCCATGTGGAAGCATGAGAGAAGATCATTTTCAGCAGTGAAAACAGATGGTGTAATGGCCCAAAGTTGAGAATCATTTTGTCTGGTACAGTTAAGCTTTCTTGCTCTTCCTCCTAAGATTGTTAGTGGTCCTACGTAGGAAAATCTTAAGGCTCCAGTTTACTAGAGAGATAATATTCAATGAAGACTTACTAAGATTTGCTAAATACTTCAAATTGGTTGTGTGCTTAATTGTCGCAATGCAGCAGAATTATGATGAAGCTTATAGTGTTGAGTGACTTCCTCAAAATCACAGAGCTAATAAGTGAAATATCTGGGATTTGGACCTGCACTCTTCATTAGGACCAGGTAATCAGATAGAGAAGTTTTAAAGAGCTAAATTAGAATAACATGTTTGAATGTTTGAAACTCTGAATAAAATGCATTATTTCCTGAAAAACTATAAATTGAAAATATTGATCATGGAAGGAAAAAAAATGTCCCAATATACCAACAACCAGAGCTAAAACTAGGGAAGATGTAAAACAAA
The DNA here is from genome assembly GCA_963574635.1 of Cheracebus regulus. NCBI lineage: Eukaryota > Metazoa > Chordata > Mammalia > Primates > Pitheciidae > Cheracebus > Cheracebus regulus. Next base: position 48,106 of record CAUYQU010030070.1, on the reverse strand, counting down.
AATTAAGCAGAGGACTGTGGTTTCTGATGGCTTTTTTCATGTGAATTCTTTTAAACCTTCAGTGAATAGATGCTACCCAAGTTGTCTGAAATATTTCAAAGCTTTTAGAAAAGAATTTAAAAGCTTCCTAGTTCATTTTTAAAATATATTCAGTAAAACACCTAACTGATTCCCTATATCTTTTCCTACCCTCCATTATCATACTCAGAAACATGAGATGTGCATCTAAGAAATAAGAACATACATTCAGGAAATAGGAAAGAACTCTTGGAGATTAAACATTTGGCAATAGAATGAAAATTCAATATATGAATAGAAGACAAAGTAAAGGTAGGAAAAAGTAGAAAAATAAAGACAAAGAAATGGAAAAGAAAACTAGAAGAGCAATGAAGAAGGTGTGACACTTCATAAATAGGAGTATCATTAAGAACAAATTGTGAGTAAACCAAATAAGAGGAAGACATGAAAGGTCCAGAAAAGTCAATCCAGCACAGAAGAGCAAGGGGCTGGAGGTTGGCAAAAGGAGTGCTTCAAGATATGGGTGGGACTATCTGAAGCATTTGGCTCTGTCCAAAGGAATTTTACAACTGTGTCAGACAATGTGTGAGATGTACATAGAAACCAAAGCCAACAAAGCAATTAACACAAGCATTCAAAGAAAAAAAAATTGGGGTCAAGAGAGAAAATGTAGTCATAATATACTACCTAACTTAGCTGTGGGATTTCTCATAGAAAAGTCATGGAGTTGGAAAGAGACCTGGTGATACCATGCATGACTGAGTAAGAGGTGCTGGGGCTGTGGTGGCAAAAGCTGAAGATGGAGGCGTATGATCTTCCAAAGACCCAAAGCAGGTGTTCGTGCTCATTCTGTAAACAGCCAAATGGTTAGTATTTTAGGCTTTGCTGGTCACATAGTCTCTGTTATGAACTCACCTCTGCCATTATAGCACAAAAGCAGCCATAGACAATAAATAAACAAATAAGTATGGCAGCATTCCAATAACATTTTATTTACAAAAGCGGGTTGTGGGCTGGATTTGGCCAGTGATGCCATAATTTGTGAACCTCTGTTCACAAGCAGTGCTTCTCAAACTTGACTGCATAGTGGAATCACCTGGGGAGCTTTCAAAACTCCTGATGTCCAGGTCAAACCTCAGACAAACCACATCAGTCTTTGGGAACCAGGTATCAGGTGGTTCCATTAGGCAGCCAAGTTTGAGAACCATGCAATAGATCCAATTCATTCAGGTGGGGGTGAGAATCTAAATGCCAAATAGAGCTGCTCCATCCCTCTGGCTTTCTGAGGTCATTTGTTTATTCATCCAACAGGCCACTCAGTAATGGGTTTCTACTGACATCATAGAAGCTTAATCTTTTGAGTATTCATGTAAAAACTCCCAACTAAACCAGAAAGGACATCATTAATTCATTTATTCATTTGATAAACACTGACTCAGACCTTCATCTGTCCCAGTCACTGTGATATGCCTGGAAATACTGAGTTGATTAATGCATTATTCCTAGTGATCAAGAAGCTCCAGACCAATAAGAAGAATGGATTTAAACATAATAATAATTACTCCCCTTTACTTTTACTGAGTATTCTATGCTAGAAACTGCATTTAGTAATTTTTCACATTATTATTATTATTATTTTTATCTTCACAAAGCCTTCTGAGCTTCTAAGCAGCACTGTGCCTGTTTTACCGATGGTGAACCTAAGGCTTCAAGAGTAACTGATCAAAAGTCATACAGCCCCTGAGTATGGCAGAATTAAGGATTCAAAGTCAGGTGTTACTGACTAGAAATTCAACTTCTGTGATCAATGCTCTGGTAGAGGTGAGCCCAAGTAACTGGGTGTTTCACTTCTCTATTGCTGTGTATCAAAACTCCCCAAACTAATTGGCTTGAACCAACTATTATTTATAATTCTGCAATTTGGACTGGGCTCAAGTGGGTGGGCTAGTCTCCCCAGGGTCACTCAGATGGTTGCATTATTCTGAAGGCTCAACTGGGGAGACATGTTGAAAAGGATTCACTCACATCTGGCAGTCCACGGAGACTGTCACCTAAGGTCTCCTTTATGTGGTCTCTTGAGCAAGTTTCTTAGATCACAGCAGCATTCCAAGATCACAGATCTTATGTACAAGTGTTTCCCAAGCCTCTTCTTGGGTAGAGTTTACTGACATCCCATTGGTCAAAGCAAGTTCACAAAGCCAAGCCCAGAACTGGTATAGGAGGGACCCATGCAAGGGTGTAGGTATTGTCAGGTATGATTTGTTGGGGCACCATTAATACAACAGTCAACAACAGTAACTGAGCCAAGGTTGTAAACATAGTGAGTATAGCGAAATTAGAGGTTCCATCCTAGGGCTTAGCTTCCTACAAACCCCAAGCCATGTAATACATAGTCTGCTAGAGGTAAAGCCAGGTTCCAAGGAAATCTCAGGTGAGGAGCTGGGGATGACTTCATGGAAGAGAAAATGTCTTTGCTGAATCTGGAAGAGTCAGAAGTTAGCCAGAAGCCAAGGCCAGCATGGGTCATGATAAGGAATATTCTGTAGGGTCAGAGGACATTGTGGGAAGTGGTGAGAGAGAGTACCCAATGGAAGAAGCAGGGTTGGATCCTGATGGCCCGTTAGTGTGATACTACAGAGCATGAATTTTGTTCTCAGAAGCACTGAGCACAGGGAGATCCACAGTGTTGTTAAAAACTAAGGGGCTTTTTCATACAAATAATAAATCTGGCTGGAAATTTGATGTATATAACCTAGTGATGGCTCTATGCCCCTGAGTTCCTTCAGAGCTGCCATTATCCCTGGAAATAATAGGGACCCCATGAAAACAAAACCCTTAAGTTGCATTATATTCCAAGTTAGCAAAGACTAAAAGATGTCTTCTTAGAAAGGAGGAAAAATTTATAGCACATGATGCATGTCACATCATGTCAGTATTACCACATTGTCAGTATTAGTAAGTCAAGTCAGTTGAATCTTTACTTCTGAATCACTTGGGTGTCATTCAAAATATTGTTTTGCAAGCCCAAAGAGGTTCAGACAGTCTAATACTCAGGGAAGCTTCCTGCACTCGCTGTGTTGTCACTTGCCAACTATGAGAAGAAGTAGAACTGTAAAAGATTTCATCCGAGTTAGAAACTGGGAACTTGACATTTCTGAGTGGGCTGTAGTTTTGGCAAAAAACATTTTTCTTCCCTAAGGATTTTATTATGCCTGATTTTTCTGATTGTTGCCAAGATGGGTTGAAGTTATTTTATTTGCTCCCCAGTGAGAACTTACATTTACTCAGAAAATTTGGTTCACAGAGTACTGCTGAGCCATTAAGGCCAGCAAATGGGAGAATAATAATAGTTTATATGTCTACAGCACCACATCATTTACAAAGCATTGCCACACACTTTATCTCATTGAAGTGTGGCAGTAAATCTATGAGAAAAACAGAATTGGCAAGGTTAGCCCCATTTTATAGACAACTAGATCTTCAGGACCGTGGGCTCAGTGAACAACCCTGTCATCTGGTTGAGCAAGCTGGAATCTAAGTGTCCTCCTTAATACTTCTCTCCCTCTCATCAACCCATGTCCAAGCCTTGACCATGTTATCTTTGAAGTATGTTTCACATTTATCCACTTCACTCTACTTCTTTAGCTACCATTCTAGCTTAAACCATCATTGCCTCTTATCTGAGCAATGCAATACTCCCTTCACCTGGCTCTCAGCTTGGTCCCCTTAAAGCGACTTTCCAAAAAGCAGTCAAAATGATCATTTTAAAATGCAAAACTATGTCACCTCTTGGCTTAAAACACTTAATTGACTTCCCATTATGCCTGGGATAAATGCAAATGTGCTTAGCACAGCCTAAAAAGCCCCAGGAGATGTGGCTCCCTTTTCTTCTGTACGTCTCAATCCTTTTCTTTCCTATCTTGCTCAAGCCATCCTGGTCTCATTTCTCCAGGCTCCCTCCAGCCGCAGCCACCTTTGTACATGCTGGTCTCCCTGCATGGAGGTTCTTTCCTGGTGTTTTCACCTAGGCAAGTCCTTCCCATGCTGTAGAGCTCAACTGTCACACCCCCATGGAAGACTTCCCAGATAACCTTGAGTAGGTAAAAACTCCCCATTACACACTCTTGAAGAACAATGACCTCCCAACATAATCACAGCTGCAAGCATTAATTTTATTGGCACCATTATTATATACCCCCCACCCCCACCCATTAGATTCCAAGCTCTATGTAGTCAGGGTCGAGGTGCCCTGTGAACTGCCTAGAATACAGAATGTGTTCAATAATGAATTGACAAATAAATAAATGGATTGAGAGAGAAATGGATGAATAACTAAAGCTCATCAAGTTTTTTTTATTAAAAGCCACTCCATCAGAATGGGTTTCAGAAGCCTCTAAACTCCCCACCCACCATCAGGACTTCCCAGCTAAGTTCCCAGTGTCCTTAGTAGCTGTGAATCTTGCTCTGTAAAATTTTCCTCAGTCTCAGATCCCATCGAATTCAGACCTCCCCCCTTCATCAAAATTCAAATCTGATCTATGCCTTACTTTTCCTAGACATTGCTTGTATTCCACTGATAGTGCCAGGGCCTTAACACTTAACACAGAAGTTTTAGATACCTTCAGGATTCTAGAGAGGTTGGATGCCTTTTAAGCATCTCTCAAAGCATACTGTGGAGCATCTGCTTGCCTGCTGTCCTAGAAGGTAGAACATTGACTCAGTGGTTGTAAAATCTCTAATCGCATGGCTCAGAACACCACTTCTTAGTAATGGGTGCTTTGCTCTTGGGATTTTCTTCCACACATTAGCCATTTCCAGAAGTCATTCTTGAACACATGGCCTCCCAGCTTGTCCCTAGGGCATTGGGCAGGGTTATTGGTAACTGGCATTTCATTGCCAAAGGCATAATCAATAATCATTTCTACTGGTATATTTGCAACTCTGTTCTTCTGATCAATTACAGTTGTCCCCCTTTATCCTTTGGAGATAGATCCCCAGTGGATGCCCAAAACAGTGCACAGCACTGAGATCTGTATATACTACCTTTTTTCCATCTGATAACTAAAATGGCCACTAAGTGACTAACAGTCAGACAGCATATACTACATGGATGTGCTGAGCAAAGGGATGATTTAAGTCTCAGGTGGATGAGACACAATGGCAAGAGATTTCATTGTGCTACTTAGAATGGTGACCAATTTAAAACTTGTGAATTGTTCATTTCTGGAATTTTCCATTTATTTTTGGACCACAGCTGATCATAGATAATGGAAACTACAGAAAGCTAAATTGTGGATAAGAGGAGGCTACTGCACCTCCTGATTCCACTCATCCTCTCTGTCTGTTGGATTACCATGCATCCAGCAAAAGTCAGCTCAAAACATTGCCTCCACATAGGCTCTGCTTGCTCTTATCATATGAAACCAATCATTCCTTCCTTAGGACCTGTGTTCAATACTCTGCAGGTTCTATAGTGGTGCCTATTTTGCTGAGGAGTTATCATTTATAGTGATGGCTTTTTAGCATTTTAATCTGCATTGTTCTAATTAACTTGACCCATCATATACTTGCTGGCTTTTAGGTTGCTATTTTCTGAATTATCTATTCATAACCTTTTTCTAGTATTCAGAGAAAACGTCTTAAGGTGCCTAATTTTCCTTGCTGGTATTCAAAATTTAGATACTCAAAATAGTTTGTCAGTTATATATTTTGAAAATATATTATCTCAGTCTTAGCAGGTTATTTTTTTAACTTTGTCTATGGTTTTATTCCCTGAACAGCAATCTTTTATTAATACTTGATATAGTCAAATCTATTTATTTTACTTCTCATAGTTCCTTTCAAGAATTTTCAAAGAAATTATTCTCTATCTCAAAATCTGGAAGATAAGTTCCTTCATTTTTCAATTTATTTATAGCTCTGCCCATCATATTTAGGTTTCTATGAAAACAAAGGTTTTCTGTATCGTGAAGTAGGGCTCTAATTTAATTTACAAATATATCATGAGTCAATATTTCCAACATCTTTTATTAAATAATTTATACTTTTAACACAGATATTTTACCTTTATAATAGGTGAGATGCTTTAACTCCTAGTGATATCCTCACCACTCACTAAAAGTGGTGATCACAGGGTAAAAGAACTTCAGCTGTATCATTTGTATTTCTCAGCAACAGCAAACACTGTCACCTAGTCACCTTTTCCCTGAAGTATCATGGCACCCCCATCTCTTGGTTTTACTTTGACATCACTGGTTACTTCCTCTTAGTCTTCTTAGCTGGTTTCCTCTTCTCTTCCCAATCTCTAATATTAGGATGGCCTAGAAAGCAATCTTTGGAGAACTTCTCTTCTTCATCTGAACACTATTCATGAGTAATCTCAGCAATCCCTGACTTTAAATGCTATCTATATACAGATAGCTTCTCAAACTTGTATCTTCAGAAAGAACTTCTCCACAGAACTCTAGGCTCATAGATCCATTGGCTACTTCACATCTCTTCATAGTTGCCTAATACCATCTCTAACTTTACCTGAACCAAATTGAATTCTATTCCTTCCTGCACCCACAAAGCTGTTCCTCCTAAGGCTTCACCATTTCAGTAAAATCACAGTGCTCCTTCCATAAGCTCAATCCAAATGCTAGGACTAATCTTGGATTTGTCCTTTTCTTTCAACTCCAATATCCAACCAATCAGAAGTTTCTGTTAACCACCTTTCTAAACACCTCCTAACCCATACACTTTTGTCCATTTTCACAAATACACCTCTTGTCTAAGTCACCAAAACCTCTCACGTAACTCCTGTTTCTACTCTTGTCTCCTTATAATAAATCTGGAAATAGCAGCCAACCTGATCAATTATAAGTGAGATCATGTCACTTCTCTGCTCAAAATCCTACAGGGACTTCTAATAAAAACTTCATCCTTGACCAAGCTTTAGTGCGGCTCCTCTGAGCCCTCTCCTTGATGAGGACATTGGCTTGCCCACCCTGACCTTGGTCTGATAAGCCCAGTTTAGTGAAAATCCTCAATCCTGATATCTGATGAAGTTCCTCATTTTCTACCCTTGATATGTAAGTCTCTGACCTGCCTTTAGCAAGAATTCCCCTACCCTTGATGTCTGGTCTAGCTCCTGTTGTAATTTTCCGTCTGATAACCCCATCACTTTGCTCCTTGGCTGTTAACTTCTCATCAAACTTTGCTCTCTTTGGAGTTGAACTCAGTTCTATATTATACAATGTAGAGCCGAATACTGTACATCTACATATTGAGTCTCAGGTAGAAGCTCAAGTAAAATCTATCTTGTCATTTTTGACAAGTGTCCAGTGAAAAATTTTTCCTTTACGCATCTTATTACATTTAGAATAAAGCCCGTGTGTATTAACTTAAATATCATCTCCTCTCCCTAACTTCCTCTCTCCCATGTGTTCTAGCCACACTGGACTTCTTCTTCCTCACATATGCACACGTCAGATCCTTCTCATCCATAGCCCTGGAACCCTCTTACACGTGACTTTCACCTGACTGATTCCCTCTTGTTATTTAATTTTTGTTCTAAACATCATAGCCCCAAACAAGTCCATTCTATTACCCACTCCAAAGTCACTGCTCCTGCTCATTCTATCCCGTCACTTTTTTAATTATATGCCTCAGGGGTTGGCACACTTCAGCCTCCAAGCCAAATCTTATCCCCACCTGCCTTTGTAAATAAAGTTGTATAACACAGTCTCACCTGTTCAGTTTCTGGCTCCTTTCATGCTGCAGCTGTGAGGTGAGTGGTTGCAACATAGACTCTGTGGACCCTGGAACGTAAAATATTTACTATCTGGCCTTTCACAGAGGATTTCTGTCTCTTGCTCTACATTGTCTATATCACAGGCTGATTTTTAAGTCATTTTCTGACTCTCTTTATTAGAAATTAAGCTTCATAACAACAGAAACTGTCTTTATTATTCACTGCTCTATCCTGTTATTCTTTAAACTACCTGGCATACTGTAGGTATCTTGGAAAATTTGTGCACTGAAAAAGATAAAAGACATGGAGCAAAATCATAGTTAGACTTTTGGCTGTTTCTTCTCCCCATGTGACTGTTGGCCAAGATTCTTTATCCCTCTTTGATGAATGCTTCTTGTCCTCTGACTTAGCAGTTCCTCCCATTAACGGGAGCAGAGTATATTTTCCCAGTCCTTGATTTGGTTCAGTTAGATGACTTCTTTTGGCCAATAGAAGGAGAAAGAAGAATCTGTGCTAGGAAGTCTTGGCTCTTGTGTCTTTACAGTCACCATTAAAAGAACACATCTAGGCCAACCCTCTGTCCCAGGAGAAAGAGAAACTCCAGAGCAGAATAACACTACTCCAGACAGATCCAGTCAAAATCAGCCAGCTCACAGCTAACACATAGAAAAGTGAGCTGAATGAATGCTCTTATGACTGTCACAGAGATTTAGATTAGTGTGTTATGCATCAGAATTGTCAAATCAGATCCATGATGCAGTAAACTTAGACAACTGGCATCTTCCTGTCTAAGCATCAGTTTTCTTCTCTGATAAATGGAGATGACAATAATTACTATCCTTGATTCTTCATCATAACAGGTGTGAAAGCCACTCTGCAAAAGACAACACACCAGGCACATGCCAGGTCTTGCTTGTAGTTAATTAGAGAAAGACATAAGTAGGTCTGTTGTAAAAAGCTACACTGGGTCTAATCAAGTTGTCAGCTGGGGAGCAGCAGCAGGGAATCAGTGGCTGTGGTCCTTCTGAGACATCTCATGAGTTTGTGGCTTCATCCTGGGCCACAACCTGCTTTGAACTACTTGTGCCAGAGAGGGTGGGATGGGATAGGTACTTAGGAATCAACCGTGGGCTATTCACTCAGGAGTAAGAGAGAGAGAAATGAAGCCACAGGGATGTTCAGAGCAGGGAAACTGTGATCGGGAGAGGCAGGGTGGTTCCCAGAAACACTGCCTTGACTGTCACATCTAACACTTAACTAATTGGACTGAGAAGCACACAGGAAAGGCTTCGGCATTTGATAAATTAATCAGTGAGAGCTGCAGCAAATTGCCCACTCACATCATTAATTAGACATCCTGAAATGGCAAGAAGAGGTTTTTAAAGTGTTGATTCTCCAGCTTTTATTTTATTATTTATTATTATTTTTTTTAGTAATTGATGAACCAAGACTTTGATCAGATGTTAGTAGGTGGAGAAGAAAACATCTTCCCTGGCAAATTTAGATCCTAGCTGTTTCCAGGTCCCAGAGAAATGGGTAAGGTACTCAGCAATCCCCTGGAGGCCTGGTGCTGAGCTCAAAGGTAATCAAAGGATCAAATTGACATCAGTGAAAGCCACGATCTCAAAGAACTTGGAAAGCTTTTAATCCAAGGATGTCGTGTAAGGGAATAACTTCCAATTAGCCATCTTGACCAGTCATCAAGATTTTCTATCTTAAAAGGCAGCTGACAATAAGGGGAATGAGGCCTGGGGGCCCCCAGGCATTTACTGAGACTTCAGATTCTATTAGAGGCTGCTCCCGCCTCCTGTCCTCTCACCAGTGCTCCCTTTCAAATGGGGTTTTCATAGCCCCCAAAGAACCCTTAGAGACCCCATATGAAGAAAAGCCAATTTATTTCAAAGCAAGAGGAAGGAAAGATAAATCCACAGATGTGGCAGGCAAGGAGCTGTCTGAGAATCTTTGCAGGTCCCTTGGCCTCGTCCATGGTGAGGAGGGAGCCACCACTTAGCAAGGCCAGGAGGCACTGTTATAGGGCACACGAGAGTCAAGGGGAAGCGCTGCTTCTGTGCTTTCAACTACGCTCCCAGGTCTGCCATTAAACATGGCAGACTTAGCATTTCCCACTTCAAATGAGCCCAGAAGAGTCCTGGGAGCCTCCACTCAGCCCCCTCCTACCCGCCTTCACTTGTCACCTTTAAACTGATGGATGAGACAAAGTCAGCAATTTCTAGATTTTTGACAAGCCCCTATTTACCTTGCAGAAAATCAGAATGAAACTTGGGGAAGCCTTGGGTCAGCAATGTCATCCAGACCCACAGGTGTGGGGGTGTGGTGGGGGGCTGGACTCCCATCTTCTTTCATCGTCATTCTGTTAAGTGATCAGGCCAGGCTGGGCTGTGAGGATGAAGTTCCACAAGGAAAAGCTCTGACCAAACAGGCTGCTGTGATCCAGGGTAGGTAGAATCTGTAGCACACAGGCCTGCTCTCTGCTTGCTTTTACTCTTTAAGACCCAGCCCAGGGCCCCTGCTTCCAAAGCTTTCCTGGTTCCCACTCCCTAGCTGGGTAAGATGCTGCAAGTGTGCCTTCCCATTGAGTCCCAGGTCTCTCCTTCTCATAGTTTCGACCTGAACTTTATTGTCATGGTCTGTTTACTTGTCTACCTGCCCCATAGGACTCTGAGCTCCTCAAGGGCAAAGGCTTGTGTCTTTTTCACCCCTACCTGGCATGCCTAATGTAGTGTCAGGCATGGATGGGCTGAGCACTGCAGTCTGGGGTGAAGCACACAGGCTCTGGAGTCTGACAGCCTGGGTTCATATTTTGGTTCCACTACTTACTAGGTGTGTAACCTTGAGTAAGTTGCCCAAGCTCTCTGAGCTTCACTGTGATTATCATTGCAGTAAGTATACTACTGTCTTTTGGAATGTTTATAACTACGAGAAAAGGGGATCATGCATACGAGTTCTCAGAAGAGAGCTCAGTTCAGAGTAGGAGCCTAATAAATTCTTTCCAAAGCTTCCAGCTTGGTATTCCTAGCAATAGCAATTTCTTTCTTGCCATCATATTTTATCATGTTACCTCCTACTTAATTAAACATTTGATTGTAAGGGCAACTGGCATAAACTGGTTTGGGAACAAACACAGCTGACTCCAAATAAACATAAAACACACCTGTCAGGGGCCAGGCGCAGTGGCTCATGCCTGTAATCACAACACTTTGTGAGGCCGAGGCAGGCAGATCACAAGGTCAGGAGATCAAGAACATCTTGGTCAACACGGTGAAACACGTCTCTACTAAAAATACAAAAAGTAGCTGGGCGTGGTGGCACATGCCTGCAGTCCTAGCTACTCTGGAGGCTGAAGCAGTAGCATTGCTTGAACCCGTGAGGCAGAGATTGCAGTGAGCCGAGATCAAGCCCCTGCACTTCAGCCTGGGCAACAAGAGCAAAACTCTATCTCAAAAGCAAACAAATAAACAAAACACACTTGGCAGGAAAAGAAGTGACTGTACATATTTGAAAGCGGCCCATACCTCCTACCTACAGTTCAGTATGTGGCGGGCTTCAGAAAGTAGGCTTTACATATGGGGCCAATGTATTATACCATCCACAATAGAAGAGCCCAGCACTTACCTGGCTCATAGGACCCTCTAACTAGCAGTAATAATCATCATCATTAGTATATCAATTACTTTTATTATTATTGTGTTTGTTAGTTGTGTTCTGGTTCAAACAAGGCCTCTTAGCAGAACTGGCCTTTCCCCATTTGAGTTTCTTATTCTAATAAAAAGATGAAAAAATATCACAGCAGGTTTACTGAAGTTGTGTTCTGTTGAAAGTGTTTAGTTTCAGTAAATCAACAGTTCTAACATCAAAAACAAATGCAGAGATATATAACTTGTTTATATAGTATAATTATGTAATCTATTTTAAAATATAAATTCAGAGTATACATCAGGCCCTGAGGCCTGATGGCAAGTTTAGAAGTTCATTTAGGGAAATCAACTTTTATCTGTTCTGTCAAACTGCCCCTGAGAATGTTCATTAAGTGCCATTTGGGGAAAAGGCTACATTTGTGACTTAGGAGACCTAAGCCAGATCCCCCCACATCCCAGAACCTGGGGCTGATGCTCCCTCCGACACTTTGAATGGAGCTCTGTCCCTCTACCTCCTCAATCCTGACACACACACACACACACACACACACACACACACACACGATCCATCTGTGGGGTTATGGTTTTACCTGGCTCCATTCCTATCTTAGAAGCTCATCCTTGCTTTAATATTAAACAAAGCAAGCCCAGATACAAGTTGTTCTCCTTTCACGAAATTGAATTAAACTTTCATGAGGGCTCCTGAGTTCCTCTGTGTGGTTTTCCCTTCAGCTTCACCAAGGAAGCCAACAAATTCTCAATTACATTAACCCTTTCCTCCCAGCTCTAAGTGGGCCCCTCACTTGGTGGCTGGGGAGCTGCTCCTAAGTACATCTCTGCCAGTGCCAAGCAAACAGCTGGCTGGAGGTGGTGTTTGCAAAGCAAGTATTTACCGATTTCCACCAGGGGTTTCTTCCCAAACAATTTCACTTGAGCTAAGAGCTCTAACTCCTTAAAATAGGCTTCGTCTGCCCAAACTGACTTTCCTTCTCACAGAAGTGTCTTTGAGGAGAAAATTAGCTTGTTACAGATTCCAAACATATGCACTGAATTCTCCTCTCAGTTTCTAACATACTGCGTTTTTTTCCCCTGTGAAATACGAGGTACCAGTACTGATATCTTTATTACCTGTAAAATGTCTCTCTGTTTCTTGATGCTTCCCTCCCCCACTCAGCTCCTGACTTTGCAGTCCCAGGTACTTTCAGGACCAAGAAATGCCAAAACATGAGAAGAAAAGCCAGCCCTTTCTCAGCATCACAAGACCTGCTAGGATACAATGTCACTTTGAAAGACAAGAAGTTGCCTGTGTGCCAAAGCTAGACAAATAATCCTGCTCAAACAGTAGCAAAGCCGGGATGAATGCGTGAATGGTTAAACAACAAACCAGTCATGATTAGATGACTTGATAAGAAGGCATGTTTGGGAGGAGTGGAGACTCCTGGGAAATAAGCCCTAGGGCTAGGTCTATGAGCTATTTGGATCAATGGGAAGTGTCACAAAATACACATGGAGTCCTGGGCTACGAGGAGAGTAATTACAGTCACAGTCGATAGAATCAAACATTCTACAGAGCCCTCCCTGAAGGCAGCAGGCTCTTTATGTGCCATCACTGCACATATAGATGCAGTAGCAAGTTAGGAATGGACGTAGCTAGGGCTGGTAGCTGGGAAAGCCTTAGGAATGGACATAGCTAGGGATAGTGAGTGTGAAGTCTGCCCTCTCTGCATATAGAAACAATTCTCTGCAAACAGTAGAAAATCCAACAAGGTAAGACCTTCTAAACACATACTGGCTGTCCTGGAATGTGATGCAAACTAGACCAAAGAAATTAATATTCCAGGCAGAGGAATACCAACTAAAGAAGAGGTTGTGGCAGAATTAGAGATACCTTTTTTGTTCACATTTGACTAGGAATTTTGGCATTTGCTCAATGAAAAAGAATTATAGTTAGCTCTGTGTGTGTGTGTCTACAGATCAAACTATATCTTTCTGAATGAATTATTTCATACCATCCAGTTAGAAGAACACTTCCTGGTATTTTTACAGTATCCACAAGGGGACCCACTTGAAAATAAAACAAATGAGGCAAAGATCAAATACTTCTCAAGAATCTTATAATGCTTTATAACTTCTGAATCAGAAATCTCCCTTATAGGAATCCAGCTTCAGAAAATAATATGAGATGTGGAGTCCAGATCTCTTTACAATAATTCCTAATGTAAAATAGCTTTTAAAAGAAATTCCCTAATTGTCCAACAGTAGAGAATTTTTTTTTCTGCATGTATAAGACAGAATGTCATGCTCCCTTCCAAAATGATATTTGAAAAAAAATGTAAGAAAACAGTTACTATATAAAGTGAAAATAGCAGGACTAAAAAATATACATAGTCTCACTGAAGTAGTATGAATAGGATGTGTGAAAGTGCTTTGTCCATTGCAAAGCCTCCTGCACATGCCAAGAATCATTCTGATTGTGGTATGATGGTCAGAGGTGAGCCAACACCTGAGACGCAGAGGTGGTCGTGACAAGAAAGACACAGAGTGCAGCAGAGACCTGCACACCCACGTGTGCCCACTCACTCAGCTTCTTCAGAGTATGGCTCAGTCGTCAGAGGAACCTCAGCAAAGAGCAGACTCTAGAGGATGCCAACAGGGGTGGGTTACCTAGGTGGACTAGAGACTAATTAATGAGGCTGAGAACCTCAGGGTAATTAAGACGTGAGCAGCCCACAGGTACAGCAGAGTGCTCAACCCTGGAAAGTCAGAAGAGAGATCTCTTTGAAACATATCTTGGAAAAAAATTAGAGGCAAAGAGAGGTCAGAAACAGAAGACCAAGAAACTCTAAAGGCAAAATCACACTGTTTAGAAGGAAATAATTATTTCTATTAAATGCTGAAACTCCCACGCCCTCCCACACACACACAACGTTTGCATAACCTATGATGATAGAACATGCCGTAACTACTATCTTTGAATTGGTTGTTTATGATTGGCATGAACACAATAGCCAGCAGTCACAGCTAACTCAGTAACAGCGTGAATCCAGGTTTAGCTTTCTTGCCAGAATAATTTGCATGTGTCCTTTTTACTAGATAAAGGGAGAGACTGAACTCACTGTGTTCTATACACATTTTTGCGTTGGCTACCAAGAAACACAGCTAAATTTAGAGATCTATTGTAATCTTGAGATTGCACTGTACATATATTAAAATGGAAATAAGTATTTTTAATGACTTTCTGTCTTTACTTAGACAATAGCTTCTTGGGAGGCAGAGACTGTCTGACTCCTTTCTCCGCTTTTTTGATATTAATGAGATGATCAATGAACGTTCAAAGTTTTGATGGGTAATGAATATCAAGATAATGTTTCTGGTCCAGTTCTTTCTCTTCTCTTAAAACATTCTAAGTCTTCTGGTTTAGGTCAACCATGTCACAACTTGCTTGTTTTTATGGTGCAAGCTGCTTCGATTTTTTAAAAAATAGGTGATTTTAAGTTGTAAATGAATAGATGAGAAAAAGGAAAGGAAGGAGGGAAGGGAGGGAAAGAGAGGGAGGGTGGCTGAGACAGAGGGAGGGAAGCCCAAGTTCAGGAGCCAATTCTTTAAGAGAACTGCCTCTATAGGAACCACAGTACGCAGTTAGCATAGCAAGGCTTAGCTTGATTCTGATACATACCCACTTTTTGTAGTATTGAACATATTTGTTGAATAGGCTAATTCATATTCATTGAGAAAAGACAGAATAGTAAAAATAGTAACAGCTACAACTTACTGCTTACTATGAACTAGCTACCTTGCCAAGAATTTCATGTTCATACTTCTTTTATTTCTTTATAACCCTGGAAGGTAGGTATGATAATGCCCATTTTTGAGAATAGAAGCAAAGACTTCACTTACCTAAGGTGGCATATCTGGACTGCCAATTCTCTGCTCCATCTTTCTTATCAGGATGTCTCTTTGTTTTCTGCAATGTGGAGGCTGAACACAAAAAGATCTCTTTTCCCCTTTCAGCATACTTCTGTCTCACCCTTAAAGGAACTCATCAAAGATGGTGAGACTGTATCTCTATGAGGCAGAAATGGGGGGCCTGAGAGCCCCCGTTTTAGATTCAGAAGTGGTCATGACCCCATGCTCACTCTTTCTCCATTCCTTCCCCTCATGTCATGAATCTTGGTCTACTTGATAAGAAGAGGTGAGAGGTGGCCCCTGTTTTGTTAATTCTCCTCTGTTCAGTCTTACTGATGGCAGGAGAGGGAACCATCGGAGTTTTAAACTCAAGCAGACCTTGCTAGGCACAGATTAGCCTTGGTCTCCTTTGTGTTAAATTGGAAAAGTGAAAGGAGAGAAGAAATCCATAGGCCCTAGTAAGAGGAATCAACTGAATAATTCTAAATTTCATTTACTTTCTCATGTTTTCAACAAATCATATAGAGTGTTACTATGACCTCAGTCCAGTGTTCACTATACTTAAGTTGCTTAAACTCAGGTTATAAAAGCAGATACTAAAACATATGCAAATATAAATTACTTGAGCTAGTTCATTTTAAAATTTACTATTCATTCATTTCAATATTTCTTCTGCCTAAAAAAGAGGTCAGGGACCTTAGCCAAAGCCCCCCAGTTGAGGGATCAAGGGTGATGAGAGAGAAAGAGAGAAAGGTAAATGGGTGTATGACTCTGAGGACCAGCCAGAAGAGAGAGAGGAAGAAGCTTAGAGAACTAGACCTCTGAATTCAAGGAGAAGAAAGAATCAAGAAGAATGGGCCAGGGAGCAGGGTCAAATGCCATAAGGAGAGGGTAAAAGTTTCCCCTGAACTCAACAGGTAGGGACAAGGAGGAGTGTTTCTGGAAGAAAGTTACGAGCAGTGCATTCACAGAGGCAGGTGTGAACATGGTTTCTGCAGAGTAAAACCTTCTTAACAAGAATGCTACATTACTTGTTGATAAGGTAGAATGGATCAAGTTTGAGGCTAGAAGTCCAGAGAAGCTGCATCCCAGGCTCAGTTCTGAAGCTGACTCACTGTGTGGCTTTGATTGAGGCCCCCTGACCTCTTTGGGCATCCTTTGGATCATCTATAAAATAAAAGGACTGGGCTGGGTGTTGTGGCTCACACCTGTAATCCCAGCACTTTGGGAGGCCGAGGAGGGCAGATCACGTGGTCAAGAGATCAAGACCATCTTGGTCAACATGGTGAAATCCTGTCTCTACTGAAAATACAAAAATTAGCTGGGCATGACGGAGTGTACCTGTAGTCCCATCTACTTGGGAGGCTGAGGCAGGAGAATCGCTTGAACCTGGGAGGCGGAGGTTTGAGTGAGCCGAGATTGTGCCACTACACTCCAGCCTGGTGACAGAGCGAGACTCCATCTCAAAATGAATAAATAAATGGATTGGACCAGATACTCCTCAATGCTTCATCCTCCCACACTTATCATATCCTCATAGTAACTAATCAATCAATTAATTTAATGAGTATTTATTGAGGACCTGCTGTGATTCAGGCTCTGCACTTGAACACAGAAATGCAGCGAGAGCACAATGAGAGACAAGCTGGTTCTCCCAAGCATCCAGAGACGTACACAACAAACATGGGCTGCCGTTTACAGATGTCATCTCTTTTGAATGTAATGTGTAAGAAGTTTGTTAAGACCTCTGAGTTTAAGATCAAACTAATGATTCCTAGAGACATCATGGCCAAGTCCACTCCAATTTCATGTTTCTGACTTGGGTCACCTGTGGAATGCTCACCTGCAGGATTGGGTAGTCAAAGGGGACTACCCAATTGGATAGTCAAAGGGGGCATCTTTGACTATCAAATGAGGACAGACTTTCTAAGGAGATCAATGGACTGTAAAACCAGGACAACCGAGATGTCTTTAGGGGCAGAATTCTTAGACACTTATAATTAATACACATTTTTGGATGTTTGTGACCTTCAATTTGTTTGCTTTTATTTTGCATTTAAAGGAAAACCATTTCATCATGTTTTCTCTTGAATTAGCTCTTCTTTCAAGTCCAGCATGTAGGAGCAGCTGATATGAACCACTTTGCATCCATCCCTGTCCTAATTCTCTCAAGAACTGAAAAGACAAAAAAAAAATCACCTTCATTTTTCCCTTGAAAAGTCACTGCTGGCCAGGCACAGTGGCTCACACCTATAATCCCAGTACTTTGGGAGGCGAAGGCGGGTGTATCATTTGAGGCCAGGAGTTCAACAACAACCTAACAACATGGCAAAACCCTATCTCTACTAAAAGTACACAAAATTAGCTGGGGGTGGTGGTGCATGCCTGTAATCCCAGCTGCTTGGGAGGCTGAGGCATGAGAACCATTTGAACCCAGGAGGCAGAGGTTGCAGCGAGTCAAGATCGCACCACTGCACTCCAGCCTGGGTGACAGAGCAAGACTCTGTCTCCCCCCAAAAAAAAAAAATGCAATGCTGAATTTTCCTCTTTAGGCTTAGGGATTCTCACAAATAATTATTGGATAACCATGAACTTCTTGCTGGGTCCTAGATGCAGAGTACACAGTAGTGTCTGCCTTCTCTAAACTTACAGAAGGAAAACATAAAGAAAATAAATTCTACAGCTAAGCAACTTGGGGAAATGTACAGGGCAGTCAGATATTGCTGGAATATACAAGTTTTAAAATAATAATATTTTTGTGCAGATTGTTATCTAGACCCCCAAATCAATGATCTCTTCTTTGGAATTAATAGAAGTGTATTCAAGCACATAGCTGGCTAGTTAGACTACAGTAGAGATGATATGTGTCTTTTTCAACCTGTTGCCTTAAGACAGCCTCTTTTACCTTTTCTGTTCTTCCTTCCCACTGGTTGGATGTAAGACACGGCAGTGACCCACCTTTGACAGTGCAGAGGATGTTCTGTAGGAGGTGAAGGAGCCAGAAGATGGAAGGAACCTGGATTCCTGAGTCACTCTGTGGAGAAAAGGTGCCATTGAATAGAATGCTTTCCTCAGACTGTTACATGAGACAGAAATAAACATCTTTGTTCTTTAAGCCATGTTATTATTGTTCTTCTTGTTACTTTAGAAGAGGTTTTTACTGTAACTAAGAAAGTGAAACATGAAGCAAGAATGATTAAGATGTAAAAATGAAAATGATCACTGTACTTTATTAACTTGCAGAGCTATTTCCAAAACTATAGAGCTGATTTCTTTCCTTCAGTTGCTCATGCTTTAATCGGAGGATCTGAATAGAGTTGGACAAGATTCCCAACCTCTCACTTATTTTTCTCATTCATAAAATAAAGCTACTATAATTATATTAACATCACAAGATTATTGTTGTAAAAATTATCTGATACATGTTTGCAAATTCTCTGGTACATAGAAGATTTTCAACCTAGCTCACTACTTTGCAGTTTCAAAGAAAAAAAGAAAACCCACAACAACAAATACAATCAAGTTATTTGAGTCAGAATGAAAAGACGATTGTCACTGCCCAGACTTCACCAGCCTTTAGGAAGTTTCTGCAGCAACGTCAAGCACCTCTTCTTTCAAATCGATTCTCTTATGATAACTGTCACAAAGCAAAGTTCCCCAGAGAAGATGCACGTCAAAACACAAAGGAGGTGTGTTCAGGCTCATGGCATTGCTTGTGAGAAAATCCAAGCAGGTTGCCACACAATGTAAAGATGTCAAGAATGAGGGGGAATGATGACAATTCCTGTTTGAGGAGATGATGTTCCATTGCCAAAAGCAAAATAGAGTCATGTGGATGGGAAGAGGAGTGCAGACAAACTGGTTTTGGCATTGTTAGAAAGCAGACCTAGGTTTTGTAAAGGCTCTTAAGCAAAACATGACCATGCCCAAGCTCTTGGAGGTGATAGAGTAGAACAGAGACAACAAAATTGTAGCAGGTAGAAGATGTAAGAAAAGAATTTCTTTTCTTCAAATTTCTCAGAACAAGAATTTGAGATGAAATCATCTCTTTTCAACTACGAAAAAAAATTTAGAATCACAATATAGGATTATTGTTAGCCTAGAAACATAATTACCAATGGGAAAGGAGTGCTAGAAGGAACAGCACTCCTAGTGAGCCCATAAAAACCCCAACATATTTTGACCTTCACAAAAATAGACAATGACATTTATTTGTTCTAATGAATCTATACTATCTATAACCTTTATTTGCTAAAATATATTTCAGCCATTGCACACTCTTAAATTTCATTAAGATGCTCAAAACACTTCTGGCTTTCTTGTGCATAACTCATATGAAGAAGGGCTTCTCTTTACTTTCTTCACTACCCTATCCCTACTTCCCTATGTTAATGTGTAATGCTTTCTTAATTTATACCTAGAACTTTCTGCCACTGCTACTTAGGTTCCACCAAGGTTTCAGTTATGCAGAGAACTTGGATGCTTGACATAGAAAGCGAACTGAGAAATTTGGAGCTGTCAAAATCCACTGGAAATAATGGCATTTATTTCTGTCTGAGGAAACAATTTCCATACCAAAAACAAAGTTAAACCATCCCTTTATTTCTTAATTGCCATGATTGAGCTGCTACATTGTGGACTCCTTAACATCCTTTGTCAATATTTGTCATCAATAGGAGGGACTCACAAATCAGAGTTACTGACACTTAAATCCTTGAGTTCATAGAAGTGACTTGAATTTTTAACGTAAGTGATAGAGTAGTTCAGGAATAATTCCTGTATTCAATAGCATAATATAAAAGCATAAATCAGATGCTTCCAACTCTGCAAATTTAGCCACCAAAACATAAAAATGGGCTGCCTCCCAAAATAGGGATTCCTATCACATGGGTGAGTAATCCTTTTGTTTTGTTCTGTTTTTTGTTTGTTTGTTTGTTTTGGTTTTGTAAGCTGCATTTTTAAATCTTATATTTATGTTTGGAAGTGTAGGTCTTTGAAAGACCTACATGTTCTATTATATTTCCTTAGTTTCAACACCCACATGGCATTCAAAAATATTCAAATATAAAAAACATACCTTTGAAATGGAAGATATAAAATCGGTTATCTATCAAGCCCCACAGAGCAAGCCATGATGTTAGGCTCCAGGCCTTTGTGAGCACTACTCCTCTACTTAGTTTCTTTCTTTTTCACCTACTTGGTAAATCCCTACTCATCCCTCAAGAGACAGCCCAACCATCACCTCCCCTATGAAGCCTTCCTTCATTCTCCCACTTTAGTGCTCTTCTCTAAAGCCTCCTTTGGACCTTTTAAATGCCACCCCCACCATGGAGATCTGAGATATATACAGGTTATCTCCACTAAACTAAAAGGCCTATGAGCTCATGGATCCAGTCTATTTGCTGCCATAATTCTAGCCTCTAGCACAGAGCATGACATATCAAACCGTGATGCTCAAACCATGCTTCTTGTACTGAAGTGGTAACAGTATATCCTTTCATAGAAATAACCTCAGTGTATCCTCATATGGCTATGAAGTAGAGATTACATCACCCTGCTTTTACAGAGGACACTGAAGCTCAGAGAGTTTTTTTAATGGTCAAGCCTAGAAGTAGCTTATATAATTTCTATACATTCCACTGGACAAAATGCAATCACATGATTTCCATTTAACTTCAGTGGAAACTGAGAAATGTAGTCCTTCATGTGCCAGGGTATAGGAAAATAAAACAGGATTTGGAGGACACCTAGTATTGTCTTTGCCACACTCTTTATTCCCCTTGCACCATCCCATACCACCACACACACACAAAAGCCAGCCAGGAAAGCATAATCTTCAGCAGAACTTTGCAACATCCTAGGTGTAAGAAACTCCTGGTCCCACTGATGGCCCATATTCCCAGGTGACCATTTATAGGAATCAGACTCCAGCCTAACTACAGTCAGAAATCCTGATGTAGTCATCTCAAGGCAGACCCCAGGGGAAGGAGAACTGCTCAGTACCTAATGAACCATCCGAGAAGGGCAGAAACAGGAGCAGGGAAAACCCCCTCTCTGGCTAACGAGAGGAGACATTTACAAGCTCATTGGGAGTTTGATGAGGATTTGTCCCCTTGGAGGTTGAAGGGTTGCACTAATTCATCCCTAATTGTATTAGGCACGATTCTCTAGAGGAACAGGACTACCAGGATAGAGGTATATATGAAGGGGAGTTTATTAAGGAATACTGACTCACACGATCACAAGGTGAAGTGCCACAATAGGCCATCTGCAAACTGACGAGCAAAGAAATTGGTTTGAGTCCCAAAATCTCAAAAGTAGGGAAGGTGACAGTGCACCCTTCAGTCTGTGGCCAAAGGCCCAAGAGGCCCTGGAAAACCACTTGTGTAGGTCCAAGAGTGCAAAAGCTGAAGAACTTGGAGTCTGATGTTCAAGGGCAGGGAGCTTCCAGCACAGGATGAAGATGGCGACCAGAAGACTCAGCCAGTCTAGCCCTTCCATGTTCTTCCATCTGCTTTTATCCTAGCCTCTCTGGCAGCTGTTTAGATGGTGCGCACCTAGATTGAGGGTGGGTCTGCCTCTCCCAGTCCACTGACTCAAATGTTAATCTCCTATGGTAACACCCTCACAGACACACCAGAAACAATACTTTGTATCCTTCAATCCAATCAGGTTTACACTCAATATTAGCCATCACACTCATTTACTTCATATTCTTTGCCTCTCAACCTGCTTATCCAAGTAAAACCAGCCTAAAACATTCAATGGCTGCCCAGCAGAAGAAAAAGTTGACAAAAGCCCCTTTCTTGACTTCCCTCATGAAGTTTGATGGTCTCCTTTCTGTGACTGTTAAGCATTTACAGCACTTCTACTGTAACATTATATTGAAATTGTTTCCATGTGTAACTCCCTTATGAGATGAAATGTTAGTTACTTCTAGTGGTATGAAATGTGTACCCTCATGATTGATATCCTCCACAAGGAGCTGGATGTGCAGGCTGTATAACCTATTTCATCTGTCTAATCTTCAGCTTCATATCCCTAAAACCGGTAACTCCCACCTTACAATTGCTGGAATTGTCAAACAGAGATTCTCAACCCAGTGCAGAGTAGACAATATTGGCGTCTGGGTCCCACTCTTGAGATTCTGAATTAATTGATCTGGGGTGTGCCTGGACATCTGGAGTTTCAATAGCTCCCTCAGATGCTTCATGCATTTAGCAAGGGTTAAGAATCACCAGGGTAAAGAGAAAAAGTCAGCCTTTATGCCCAGGGGCTTCATCTAGCCAGATTCCCATCAATGTTTTCCACTTAGAGACATGGCAGATGGTCATGAGACCTGACTAAACATTCAACCTGGCTCTTACAAAAACCCATAATCAGAAAATAAAATTGGAACTTCAAAGCTTCCACCGCTCCTTGGGTTATTGGGTGGAGAGCTGAGTAAGATGGGTATTGTATCAAGTAAAATACAATAGTCTCCTTATGAACAGTGAAGCACCATAATGGTTTGGATGGTGATGATGTCAAGAAAGGAAAATAAAATGACTCTGTGCAATAACATAAGATGAACTTGAAAGCTATTCTCTTGTTGCAAGAATGGAATTCATCAGATGCAGAAAACCCAGGAATGTGGGGACAGAAAAGAATAGTAACCATAGGAAGAGAAACTGCAAGGAGACGGAAGAAGGTTGACACCTAAGGGGATCCAGCAAAAAGTATGCCATGGATCACAACGACTGGTAAATGTTTAGTATCAGGAAGTGACGTGGGACATTTAATTTAAAGTTGACCCCTATAAAGTGTGTTATTGCCATTCACTCCATTTTCCTCCAAATTGTCACTTAAAGACTTATTTGCAGCAAACTTGGAGCATTGGTGGCTTGGAGGAATTAAAGGCTACAGCAATACATGCGTAGGGTGAGAAAGTGAAGAGACATGTGTAAATCTCTCTTCTGAAGTCAATGGGGTGGTAGCAGCAAAGCATCAGGGAAAGACGGTGGCCCTCACGCTCTGGGAGGTGCTCACCCTCAAAGTGAAGGGAGGCCCAGGGTTGAAATGGAGATGAGAAGAGGAGCAAGTACAGCAGAGGTGGGGACTGCAGCCCCAACTGACCAAGGAGAGGAGGAAGCCCACTCATTTGCTCACTCAACAAAGCCTTTTCAACACTTAGGATGGGCTAGACAGACACTGTGATAGATAAAGAATAAAGATCCTAACTCTTACGGAGCTTACATGCCAGAAGGAGCAGACTGCCAACAAATAATAAACTGAAAATAAGTATACTTTATGGTAGGTGAGAATGTGATAGTGCTATGGAAAAATAGTAAAAGCAGACTAGGTCAGGTGGAATCAATCATTCCATGATAGGCAGAGAGGCAGGCAGGTGCAATTTTTAATAGGGTCACCAGGCAGACCTTGGAGACTTGGTGAGGTCTGAGAAAAAGATTGAAAGGAGGTGAGGGGTCCACCTGGAGGCCATTTGGGGGGCCATCCAGAGATAGAGAGCAGATCACTGGACTGAAGCGGGAGATGTGCTCTTGTGTTTGAAGAGCACAAAGAAGTAAGTGTAGCCAGAGCAGAGCAGGCAAAGAGAGTGGCCACCACCACTTTTATCCAAATCTATAATCTAAAAGAGAATGATAGTTCTTAAAAAGAGACAGAGCCAGATTTTCTTAATTACATGGGGGAAAAACTATACATTCAGATGATATATGCATCACATAAAAATTAAATGAAAAGATGTGTGTGAAGTGCTGGCACATAGCAGGTTCTCGGTAAAGGTGAACTTTCTTCTCCCCTTCAGACATTTCACCTGCTATTTGTTAGAAATTTGAAAGTGTTGTTCTATGCCCAAATAAAGTCCATACTACTTCTCTTTGAGTGTTCTGAAGATGGATAATACTTAGGGGAAAAAATAATAGCAGCAAAAGCAACGACAACAAACAATAGCTCTGTATCCAAAGCAGGTCCGGAGAGCAGGGCCAAGGTGGAGCCTCCCCCTCACAATCCAGATGTTGACTTTGGGAAGCACCTGTGGGGCTCAGGCACTGCTACTCCAGAACAGCTCTAAGCTCTCTCCCTGATGTAGCCATATGGAGACAACTGTAGGAGGTCCTTACACCCAAGTCACCAACTGACAAGAGAGAAAAGATTGAGAGACAAGCTCACAGCACCTTTCAAGGCAGTGGCCAGGTCTACCAGTAAAATGTGGTAGTGATTGAATCATGGAGACAGGTCTTTCCTGTGCTGTTCTCATGATAGTGAATAAGTCTCAAGAGATCTGATGGTTTTAAAAAGGGGGACTTTCCCTACACAAGCTCTCTTTGCCTGCTGCCATCCATGTAAGACGTTACTTGTTCCTCTTTGCCTTCCACCATGATTGTGAGGCTTTCTTAACCATGTGGAAGTATAAGTCCAACTAAACCTCTTTTGCAAATGGCCCAATCTCAGGTATGTCTTTATCAGCAGCATGAAAATGGACTAATACAGGAAGATAGCCCTGTCTCTGAATGCTCATATTATTTACTCTCCCTCCCTTCCAAGGGTAGTACTGGAGAGAGAAGAGAGTGACTGGCCATGCTGGTAAGAGATTCCTCTTCCATGTGCCAAGGAAAAAATGTGGTGAGCAAGGCTGAATAATTAGCCCCAAGCACTGTTTATCCCCCACAACTTAATAAGCAGGCAATATTCGCAGCAGCTGGGGGACAGGCATTTCAGTTTCAAAAGTAGTATCTCGAAAAAGAAAGGGAATAAGTTTTAAAGGGTGAGATGTGAATGAGTGTTTCCCTCCTTTTCCTCCTTCTCTTTCTCCTTCTCCTTCTCCTTCCTTCCTTCCCTTCCTTCCTTCTGTCCTTCCTTCCTTCTTTCCTTCCTTCCTTTCTACCCTCCTTCTATTTTTTCTCTTTGTTTTCCTTTCCTTATTTATTTCTCTAATTTTCTTTAAAAAATTTTTTAGTTTGAGATGTATCTGGAACCTGTAAGTGGAAATGGTGGGTGAGCAGCTATATGCACAAGACTGAACTTCACAGCTCAGTTCTTGACTAGAGATGTAAATCTAGAACATACCCAAAAGAACAGAAAAAAAGTAAAACTATTATATATCCTCCATCCAGGGTTAACAAATGCTTACTTTTTTATATAAAAATTCAGAAACCCCTCAAACTCAGTGTCCTAGTCACTGATTTGACTCAATTGTTTGCAATTCCTCTGGCTTTATCAATAATATAGATGAAGTCACAGCTACAATCACCTCATCCACTCTCTGTATTCCTCTCTGATTCCCATTGTCCCTCACCAAGTAACAATATCACAAATTATAAATAATACTTTTGTATCAAGAAACACATTTCTTGAGATTTAAGAGTGCCAATAAATAAAATGGTAATTTTAGCCACATACCTTATGGTCTAAAAAACATTTCTGTGCTCTTTAAGAACAAAGAAATTTGGATAAAATTCCTACCATTAAAAATGGCAGTCATTACCCAATTTACCCAATTAACAAAGTGTTTTTGGAGGTGGAAGACAAGCAGGGTTAGAAATTGACACATATCACATGGAAATGCGTGAATAACAGCATTTCACAGTAACCCTGGTTGGAGTGGAATTGATATACTGAAGCATAAGAGCCAATGTGTCTATCTTAAAAGAGAGCTGGAAAGAAAGTAGGCAAAGAAAGAGTGGAGGGAGGAGACCAGCCATTGGCCTCTGACCTTAAGAGGTTCTGAGCCCAAAGAGGATTTAAAAGAGTGTCTACTAGTTCAAGTCAGAATCATAATTGCTTTCTCCATAGGGCTTCACAAAAGGCTAAATTAGAATTTTTTTCCCTAAGAGTGAGGAAGTTCTGCAGGTGTTGTGGAAAGTACACAAATCTTGTAAAATATGACCTAGGTCAGACTCATGTCCTGGCCTTACTACCTGTGTGCACTTGATTAATCATTATAAGCCCCAATTCTCATTCTGCATACCAAGGCATATAGATCTCTGTTTAATCAACAACGCACAGAGTTTCTAGCCCAAATACTTGCCAGGAAATGTAACATTAAACTTTCTGTGATCTAATTATCTTCATAATCCTAGTAACAAGAGGTAATATTTATAAAGAATTGCCTAAGATATATAGCTTATCCATTCCTGCAGATCAGGGATTAGCAGGCCTTTTTTTTTTGTAAAGGACCAAACAGTAAATATTTTAGATTTTGAGGACGATTTGGTTTTGCATTTTTCCATTGCAAATAGCCAACTGTGCTACTGTATCTTGAAAGCAGCCATAAACGATAAGTTTAAAAAAAAATGTATGTAGCCATGGTTTATCTTTCCCTGGCTTAGACTTTTACTGCCTAGTAACATTGAGTTTTATTGCTCTGCTTACAGTAATGGTGAAGTATCTTGTATTAGACCAATCCTCCCACAGATAACTATAACCTCTCTCTCTCTCTCTCTCTCTCTCTCTCTCTCTCTCTCTCTCTCTCTCTGTGTGTGTGTGTGTGTGTGAGAGAGAGAGAGAGAGAGAGAGAGAGAATAGAGAGAGGGAGAGAGGAGAGGGGCGAGGGAGTGAGTTAAAGTGACAGAGATTGGTATATGCATACACATAAGCAAAACATATATAAAACAACTACCTGAAGGCACTGGAGAGTGACTAAGAGCAGGTAGAAACTGAACTCTAGAGGTAGGGGGGAAATAACACTGGATTTTCCATTTTGTGAACTTTTGCCTGAGGGTAGACCCAGTTGGTTCTTCCAGTTGACTCTAGAAATCAAGATGAAACCTGGGGTCTTCCTGAAGAGGCAGAGGAAAAAGTTCAAGACAACCACAGCAGCTGGGAAGTGAGAGAGGAGAAATTCCATGAAGGAGATTTTCAGAAAGTCTAAATTCTGCACAGTAAACTCTTCCCTAATCCTTGGCTGGTGCCTTAACTACACTTACTTAGAACAGGCTTCAAACAGCGCAGATAAGGTTAAAAGAATGGAACAGTTATAATAGCTGCTGACTACCACACGGGAAATGGACTTTGTACTTTGAGCTGAGCCAAGCCAACCTGCTGCTGAAAGAAAAAAGAAGGAAGGAGGGAAAGGAAGGAAGGAGAAAGGGAGGGATGGAGGATGGGAGGGAGGGAAGATGGGAGGGAGTCAAGAATGCAGTAGAATAACATCTTTAAAGGACAGGTAGAGAGGATAGTAGCATGAACTTTAAAGTCAGAATTCCTTGCCAAAGAAACATATTCAAGAGTATAGACAAAAGAAAAACATTTACAAATAATTTAAAATGCTATCCCTGAAGAAAAGGGAAAATGGATATCAGGAGATACACGATAGCTGGCCATATCCCTCCCAAATCAGTAAGACTGAGACCCAAGGGAAGGACTGGGGACAAAGTCTGGGGTCTCATATTAGACACCCAACCCCCTGGAGACCAAAATGGTTTTTCTCATGGCTTTCCTCTCTCAAACCAGAAGGTTCTGACTTGGGCTTATGAAAGGTGTAGATGGCTTGGATCTTTATCTATTTCTATGATTTATTATTTTTACCTAAGTTTTTTTCCCCAAGTTTTTATGGGTAAAAAAAAAATTTTTTTTTACCTAAGTTTTTTTCCCTCACCCTTTGCCTAATTATATCTCTCTGAAAAGACCTACTTTTTTAAAACTTAAAATTCAGGAAATGACTTCTATTTCTTGGTGTTATCCTTCCAAGAAGTCATGGAAATTCTGAGGGTCACTTCCATTAGTATTTGAAAACAGTACTTCACTATGTAGTAACTAACAGAGTAGCACAAAATTTGAGGTTGCATGAAGACTTATTTGCTCTTTTATAAATTCTAGCATAAGGAAGCAGAGCAAGGGAAAGAGAAACACACATACACACACACACACACACACACACAGAGAGAGAGAGAGAGAGAGAGAGAGAGGAAGAAGGAAGAGGAGGAGACGAAGACCACCACAACAGCGACGATGACACAGAGAGAGCCAGACAGATAAAGACAGATATCAGACACAAAGACACAGAGAGGAACAGGGGGAGAAGAGAGACAGAGTATATGTGAGGGAGAAAGAGATCAGAGACAGAGAAAAGAAAGGAGAGAGAAGGAGAGATGGAGTAAGACTCTGATTAGATATGGTAATATTGATTACTTGATAAACTGCTTCATCAGTGGATATCTGCAAGACCAGGGTGTCGTATTCTTGGCACCAATATCTTTGTCAAGACGTTAAACAGATAAGTCTATTACATGTCTGTGATCCTATGAAAATCCATGCTCTCTGATACTCTTTCATGAACAGCTGTTTCCTTTCCTGAAGTTTTGTTCTGGTCTTCCAGGCTAGGGCTGCTTTATTAAGTGACTTAATTGGCCCTAGCAAAGTGGCCAGCAGTTCACAAAATAGGTTTCAGTGCTTACTGGCTTTCCAGGTCCTTAGTCCTGAATTAACTCCAGTCAATTCCTGGGGCCTCTTCCATCGATCCTGGACTCAGCCATCCCAGGATTCCCCCACATATGGGCTGTTCCATCCATGGCTGCACCTCACCCTTCACCTAAATATATCTCTCACTACAAACTCTGCTCCTGTCCATGAGTCCACCTGGGATAGACTCCTTCAGGATGCTTCTGCAATTCAGTACTTGTTACCTAGCAAAATAGCCCACCAGCCCTGACTCATTTCCAAGCCTAGTAAAAGGATCCAGATACTTCCTGGTCTAATGCCATAGATGTAATTGTTTACATCCTATAACAATGAGTATTGTGCTTTGTAGGTTAAATAGGCACAATTACTGTGATTTTTATAAATGTACTTTTACATTATTTGCTGTCCTAGTTCCAACTGAATGTCTTTCTACTCCCACTCTTAAATTCTCTAGGAGTTTACCTTGGATGTATGTTTATCTAGATAACCCATTTCCAATTTTCTACCAATCATAGAGAGAGAGTGGGTGACATTTTGAATGGAGAAGAATTCTAACTCTACAGCCTGACATTAAGTTGACACTGACATTTAAATTAATTGACTTTTATCCTTAAAAAGTCTAGCTGGCCAAGATGTGATCAGCTTTCTAAGGGTTTTTTGCTTCAGAGGGTGAAGATGAAGAAATAGAGAAAGAATTCAATTTGTCACTCATACAAACCAAATACTTATCTTTGACAGAAAAGGAAAAAAAGGAGGAAGTAGACGAGCATCTGTACAGAATCTCTTCATTCTTTCTCAACTTTGCCACCAAAGTATTGCTCACATCAGGCGCATACATCCCCAGAGGGTCTGGAGGGTGAAGGAGAAATTCTACTGAAGTACTTTTTCTCACTCTTAAAAATAAAGCAACCTGACAAGTAAAGGTAACTACTGAACACATATTTCATTTATTTCCATTTCCCCCTCCAAAAATAAAACCCCACTATGAAAGGAAAATAAATGTCGGGGCCCCCAAATCACCAAGCTAATGGGAAAAGCCAAGCTGGGAACTGCTCAGGGCAAACCTGCCTCCCAGTCTATTCAAAGTCACCCCTCTGCTCACTGAGATAAATGCATATCTGATTGCCTTGTTTGCAGAGGCTAATCAGAAGAATGCAACCATTTGTCTCTTATCTACCCATGACCCAGAAGCCCTCTCCCTACTTCGAGTTGTTCTGGCTTTCAGGCCTGTACCAGGGTTCATTTTATTTGTGTGGATTCATGTCTCACGTCTCCCTAAATGTATAAAACCAGCTGTGTCCCGACTATCTTGGGCACATGTCTTCAGGACCTTCTGGGCTGTGTCACAGGTGGGTGTCCTCAACCTTGGCAAAATAAATTTTCTAAATTAACGGAGACCTGTCTCAGATATTTGGGGTCGACACCACTAAGGGGACAGCAAAGATATAAATCCACATGCATAGAGAGAATGGGAGAAGAGACAGAAGAATAAAAGTGGGATTTGTAAAGCAGAGGAGTGAATGGCTATTTAACTAGAAAATTCCACAAAGCTGAATTCTAACCCAGCAATAGTTAAAGTCATACAGGATCTTTAGCATTACCCCAGAACCCAGAATCCTTAAAAATCTCTGGAATTGAAAGTAAAATTGGAAGGCTCCTAGAATTCTGCTTAAGGATTTGTTTAGGTTTTAGATCCCCATAAAGACTGTCCCTCATCCATCCTGACAGAAGACCACAGCTTTAAACGGTCTGGACTGGGAGACAGTTGAGGGCAGTGTTAACTTACTGAGAAAAGAGAGGTTAAGGAGATGTGGGCATACTGAATGCTCCTAGACTGAAGCAACCAGCCCTAAAGGCTCAGGACCAAGGTCAGAAATATCTGGATAATGTAAACTCAAGCAGAAAGACTAAGTACTGACATTACAGTTCTCCAAGAAAGTAGTCTTAGTCATATAACTCCACAGTAGACCCCAGTGTCCACAAGCCCCATCCATGGGCTCCAAACTTTCATTTGATTCCTTAGTTCCCTTTTTTATCGATGAGTGGAAGGCTAGGAGTCACCAGATACTTATTTGAAAAAATTTTCTAACACAGAAGACAATAAACAGAACTAAACAACTTAGAGAAGACAGAAACTATGCAAGGAGAAAAACCAAATGAAATTTTCACAAATATCTCTAGAGACATAAGAAAAAACAATGCTTTCACAAAATTACAAAATGTCATTTTTAGAAAGGCACATTCTGAAAATACAAAAGAACTAATATAAATTAAGAACATGATAAAAGCAAGTAAAAATCCAATAGTCTTAGACATTGAGGACGTCTCCTGAAAAGTAGAACAAATAAAGGAATATATATATATATATATATATATATAGTTCTGTTACTATATTACTACATAGTAATTTATCAATTTTACTACAGTTATATAGTTATATAGAGTATATACAAGTATTATATATATTACACAAATACATATATTGTTATTTATATTATGATAGATAGCCCAGGTGGTTCAATATTCAAATAGTAGGCATTCCAGAAAGAGAGATTAGAGAAACCTTAGGGGAGAAATCATCTAAGAAAATTATCTTTTAATTTTCTAGAACTGAATGTCTTGGTCTCTGGTTTCAAGGACATGCCAAGAACTTTGCTCAATGGATAAAAAGAAATCCAACCAAGTTGTGCCATCAAAAAGTTTCCAAGAAATAGGAATAAAGGAATAAGACACCATCATACAAGCTTCCAATAAGAAAAAGAAGGTGGTTCATATACAGAAAAAATGAGTAATCAGGATTAATTTATGTTTTTCTATGGCAATACTTGAAGCTAGAAAATGATGGTGGAAGGCTTTTAAAATTTACAAATTAAATTGTGTCAAACTTAGAATTATATACTTTCAATACAGGGTGAGGATAGAATAAAGATATTTGCAGACATTTAAGTTCTCAAAAAATTATCTTTCCTGTAAAAGGAAGTTGCTGGAAAATGTGACAATAAGAGATGGATTATGGAAAACAAAACAAGAGAGGCAAATGGGACGCAGAGGATGGCAGTGAAGGAAGAGCCCCAGTTGGCCTCCAGACACTGGGTATCAGCCCAAAGCATCAAGATAGGCACAGTGGGAGGATACAGAAGAGCAAGCATTCTCCAAAAGGATGAAATCCATAGAATACCCAGTGAGCTTCGGTACCTTGAGAAAATATTTGGATAATTGGTGTAGAGTTTTGGGTCAAATCAGTGATAAGAATAGAGAAGGTTAAATAAACAAAATGGCAAGTACTTATTAATTCCAGAAAAAATAAAAGTTGTACAATTAAAGACAATGAATCATGGTGCTATAACCATAAATCATAACAATATAAAAGCTAAGCACTGATCTAGCCATAAGTACAATCCTGGGGGATTATGGGGCAGGACATTTGTGTGTGTCCAGGATGCTTGAGAATGATGGGTGAGGTGGTGAAAGAGACCTAAAGTTTCATCCAGAAAAGAAGGGAATTCAGTGGATAATGCCTAAAACAGAAATCACAACAATAATAAATCAAGCGGCAATGTAAGGACATGAATTGGAGATGTGGAAGTAGTTATCTTTGCACCTGTTTTCTCCTCTAAAGTGACACCAAGTTCTTCTATTTTCCACTAATGGCAGAATAGTAGACTGTAGCCCTTTCAGTGACAAAATAAATGAACAAGAGAAGAACAAGATACCATTCACTTAAATAGCTATAGGGACCTGGAATCTAAGGGACTGGGAGAAGGAAATGGAGGAGTGGAGAGAGAATGAATTAGAAGTGGAAGGAAGAAACAAGGAATAAGATGAGTTTTCACCCACAGGAACAAGGGAATGAGACATAGGAAAGAAGTGGACAGGGAGGAGAAAAGGACCTAGAATTGTGAAAGGAACGTAAGCTACTGATACCATTCCAGCCTTGAGAAAGAGAGAGAGAGCAGAGAGAAAGAAGGGTTCACATTTTTTTCTTCTGAGTAAAAGACCTTACTCACTGAATCTACCACCTTGGCCTCTCCTGCTATTCAGCCAGAAAAGGCTGGAAAAACTCACATATGCTGTGAGCCTTTGGATTATCATCTCTGTTAGCTTCACCTCCTGAAAAGGTGACCCAATCAAATCTCCAAAACTAGGAAGATGGGGTTTCTTGCCTCCATCCAAGTGTTCTTTGTAAAGAGTTGTGAAAGATGAAACGGAAGAAGAAGGGAGCTGTGGCTCCATCCAGAAGTCTACATTAGCTGCATGCCTCACAGCCCCCAGGCCTGGGAGCTATCTAGAAGACATTCTCATCACTAGAAAATTAAAACTCACTCTGCTTGAATCATTCGCCCCAACACACATGTCCTTGTGATGACTCCACTTCACATCACTTTCTATGTGGGTAGATACAGCTATCCTCAAAACGCCACCTGTAGTCCAAGTTTCAATGGCCAAAATTGATTATCCAACTCCCAAAAGTAGTCTCAAGGAATAACTCTGCCACCGCCTTTTTCAGAACAAAACGTTCAATGCTGGTTGAATCAGGGTCAGTTTTCCTGATACGTTCCCCCAGTGGGTCAGATATCCATGGACTTTAAATGTAGTTGTTATTCCTTAAATTGGTGAAAAAAATCTCCAGGCTACAAATGAGTCATATCATTTAATCCTATAATCATCTTATGCATTAATGCCAAACAGAAACAGTTAAAGGTAGTAAAGACAGATGATATTGAGTACTATTGCAGCAAGGGAGACAGTTTTCAGTAAAACCGAGCTCAAATCTGAATATAACAAAGACAGCTGGAGACTGATATAGCCAACAAGCAAAGTGAGGGAGAACAGTAGATGGAAAATTGCTAAGAGGAGACTTTTAGAGTACAGAAATTATTTCTAAACTGGCCTAACTGGATTCTTGCTAAAGGTAGGCCAAGAGCTTGGACATCAAAGATGCCAGACGGAATATGAGCTATCTTGAACAGATCTGAAGGGTGATCAGATATCAAGGGTGAGGAGGATTCTCAATAAACTCACTTGGCAGTGTCAAAGGAGCCTGTCTCAAATTTGGACAAGAAAGAGTCTTTGCCAATAGGGATTATTCCAGTTGTGTAGAGGGGGAAACCGAGATTCATAACAATGAGAAAATTTCACTGCAGTTTGAAAGGAAGAAGCTAGAATTTAATCTAGAACTGGTATGTCATTCTAGAAAAGTATGTTAAAATGGCATGGAAATACCAAGAAAAACTGAAATTCATTTCTTTGTGAATGAGATGGGATGGATGAGAAAATAAATAATTGGTCTCATCATGTTCTATGCTTAGACCTTTCAAGTCCAAGAGTTAGGAGACTTTTTCCCTGGAGGTTTCCTCTTGGTTTGGTCACCATTCCTGAGCTTAGCCTGCTTTCTTTATGGCCCACCCAAAGGGCATAAGCCATGGAAAATGAGTTTCTGCCTGAACCATACTCATAGGAGGTCCCCTCATCTTCCTCTTTCAAACAAAATGGCTTATGATGAAAATAGCTAGAATGATATTCACATATGAAAGTAGCTAAGCCCAGAGAGTAAAGGGTTAAAGCAATTAACACCCCTCTATATTTGGTATCTTTCTCTTTACAGGTATCTATTCATTCATCATAGGAGATCTGGTGTCATGTTCATCATACGGAGGGCACTTTGAGGGAGGGAAGATTGTCCTGTGCTATGAAGAGCTGTTTCAGTTTCTTCCTGGATTTATTCCTTAATTAATGGTCATCATTACAACTTTTTCTATGGGAGAAACATTGGGATAAGATGAGAAAGTGTGATCCTGCACTGAGGTGGCCTTGGGAATTGTACTTGTGAAACACTTACTTCCTATTTTGTTCCTTTTCACACACACAGAAGCTGAGCTCCAGAAACCCAAAATAAGTGACCCAAGGAGGTCGCCTCGTTCTTCCCAAGTCTCTGCGGGATTTCAGTTTGCTCTTCCAGAATCCCTGCACTGTACTTCCATGACTGGAGTGATTTTCTTTCTTTCCTCCTCAGCGGTAATGAAGTGATGCTTGGGGAGGAGTTAGAGCCACAGCTGACCTGTTCCGCACGTGCAGCTCACAGAGCAACATGACGAGACTGCCTCTTGCAGGAGTGGGCAGGAGGTCACTGTCTGCCTCTTCTGTCCTCACTGCAGAAGCCTTCCCTTTCCCCTTCCCTTTCCCCTCCTTTCCTTTCCTTTCAGAGGCTAGGCTCAGCCTTTCTCCCTCCCTTCCTTCTATTCATTTTCCCTCTCCTCCTTCCCTCCTTCCTTTCTCCCTTGGGCTTCACGTTTTTTTTTCTTTGCTTTCCCCTGGGCTTTCTCTAACCCTTTCTTGCTTCCTTGCTGCTTCGCTTTTCTTGCTTACATCTATATTTTTCATCCATGCTGGTTTCCTTCCATCTCCCTTTCCACACACCTCCACCCCTGCCCCTAATGAAGTGAGATGCATAGTCCAATCTACTGGTCCTCAGGAGCAAAGGTACCATTTTAATATCACCACCTTGTTTTCCATTTGAAAATTCAGAGCGAATAAGGCCGATCTGTCTTCTTGTTCCTGTGTGACCATAAGCAGGATGTCTGTCTGAACTGAGAGTGTTAATAGCCAGAAAGAGACATGAGACAATAATGACAAAGTGCCTTTTACTCCAGAGCCGTCTGTTTCCCACGGTTAATCGGCGTGAGAAATGCAGGTCAGCATCGCTGAGCTTCATGCTCCTCCTGACGCTTCATTTGGCCGCTTAATACTTGCCACAAGAAACTTCTGATTCTTTGCTCTTCTAGTAAAATACCTCCCTGTTCTCTCTCGGGGTTTGCAGGATATCCGTGTTCAATTTGGAAACATTTCTCACGCGTTCACAGAAGAGGTCCGTGCTAATATCGAGGCCCTAGAACTGACCCTCCTGTGGGCCAGTTAATGTCACCTGCCTTGTGGCCCCAGATCCAACAGGAACAGGGGGTCTCACAAGAGTCAGTGGGTCTGTTAATGTCCCATAAGCCAGTAAATGTCACCTGCCTCATGGCCCTGGATCCACTAGGATCAGGGGCCTCGCCACAGCGACTCCCTCTGTGCTGCATTGCACTTTATACAGTACTGACGTATCTATTATCACATTGACTTCAATCACCTTTGTAAAGGAGTGACTAACATTACATCTAATAGAAAATAAAATTCTTAGTAAGGATTTCTCATTGTAAGTAACAAAAAGCCCACTCAAATTGAGTCAAATATTAAACGAAATTTATGGACATGATAACTCAAAATTCAGGGATAATTTGGCTTCAGGAAGGGTTGAGTCCAGGAGCTCATGTGATTTCACCAGGACTTGCTTGCCTTCTGTTTCTTAAGTCAGGTTTCCTTTGTGTAGGTTTGGCCCCAAGACTCCACATGGTGGTCCAGGTCAACCTCCATCTCCTCTCATCTTTACTTCTTGGTAACTAAGTAGAAAAAGGTGCATATGCTTCCTTCTTGGCAGTTATAACAAACGTTCATTTGTAGACTATTAGCCCTGACTTGGCCACTTGTCATTTATAAGCCAATAACTCTGACCAGTAGAAAGCAGAGTTGAAATTGACCTGACTGGATCCACATCTACACTTTCGGCAAGAGGTAGAGTTTAGTCATCCCAAGTATTTGCATGAAGCCTGAGACAGGAAGGATGCTCAGGAAGCAAATTCAGGAAATGTTACCAAGAGGAAGGCAAATGGAGTCTGGGAACAAAACCTACAGCTTTCTACTGTTGAAACTGGTGCTTGTTCAGACTTATCCAGTTAGAAGGTAGAGAGCCAGTATTTAGGGAGAGTAGGGGACTTCAAGAGCCTGCAGTGATAGTGCTGATGCCAGAGATGGGGAAGTGAGATAGGAAGGAAAGTGAGCTGGAGGGCTACACCATGGAAGCCGTTCTTCCCTCCCGGCACTGAAAGGATATGCTGTATTAGTCCATTCTCATGCTGCTACAACGAACCACCTGAGACTGGGTAATTTATAAAGAAGAGAAGTTTAATTGACTTACAGTTGCACATGGCTGGGGAGGCCTCAAGAAACTTACAATCATGACAGAAGGCACCTTTTCACAGAGCAGCAAGAGAG
The DNA here is from genome assembly GCA_963574635.1 of Cheracebus regulus. NCBI lineage: Eukaryota > Metazoa > Chordata > Mammalia > Primates > Pitheciidae > Cheracebus > Cheracebus regulus. The sequence goes on along the minus strand of CAUYQU010030070.1, from coordinate 11,302 downwards.
AGAATGAGTGCCAGCAAGGGAAATGCTGGATGCTTATAAAACCATGATAACTCACTCACTATCACAAAAACAGCATAGGGGAACCACCCTCATGATTCAGTTACCTCCCACTGGGTCCCTCCTATGACATATGGGGATTATGGGGATTATAATTCAAGATGAGATTTGAGTGAGGACACAGCCAAACCATATCACATCCCCAAAGGGAACTATTCAGAGATAGTTCTGTCCAGATTACATCTTCAGGATGAGGGGCATATAGGGAGTAAGGGGACAAGGCCATCGCCAAGAACAGGGCTGAGAGAGTGTGTTGGTTACTTATGGCTGCTTTAAAAAATTATGACACATGCAGTACCTTAAAACCACACAAATTTATTATTGCTATGATTTGAATGTTTGTGTCATCTCCAAAATCCATGTTGAAACTTAATCCACAATGCAACTGTATTAATAGATGGGGTTTAGGAGGTAATTAGACCAGAGGGTTCTGCCTCCTAAATGGGAGTAGTGCCTTATAAAAGAGCCAGGGAGAACTACATTAGCCCCTTTTGCTCTGCTGTTTCTTTCACCATGTGAGGGTGCAGCAAGAAAGGTCTCACCAGACACCAAATGGTGGCGCATTGACCTTGGACTTCCCAGCCTCCAGAACTGTGAGGAAATAAATTTCTGCTGTTTATAAATTACTCAGTCTCAGATATTCTGTTATAGAAACACAAATGGACTAAGACAGAAATTCAGGTTGAAAATTGAGGTGATACCATAACAAAACCTAAAAATATAAACATGGCTTTGAAACTAGGTGATGAGTAGAGGCTGGAAGAATATGGAAGAGCAGACTAGAAGAAAACCTAGATTGCCATGAATGAATCATACAGGGTGATTCTGGTGAGGGCTCAGAAGAACAGAGTTGTAGACAGAGCCTCTGTCTTAAAGACTACTTAAGTGGTGATGATCAGGATGTGGTGGAAACATGGATAGTAAAGGCCATTCTGATAAGGACTTAGATGGAAATGAAGAATATGTTAATGGAAACTGGAGAATAGGTCATCCTTGTTACAAAGTGACAAGGAACTTCACTGAATTATGTCCATGTCCTAGGGGTTTGTGGAAGGAAAAATTGAAGAGTAATGTACTGGCCGGGAGCAGTGGCTCATGCCTGTACTTCCAGCACTTTGGGAGGCCAAAGCAGGTAGATCACAAGGTCAAGAGATCAAGACCATCCTGGCCAACATAGTGAAACCCTATCTCTACTAAAAATACAAAAATTAGCCAGGTGTGGTGGTGCATGCCTGTAGTCCCAGCTACTCGGGAGGCTGAGGCAGGAGAATTGCTTGAACCTGAGAGGCAGAAGTTGCAGTGAGTTGAGATGGCACCACTGAACTCCAGCCTGGTGACAGAGGGAGACTCTGTTTCAAAAAAAAAAAACGAGTTACGAAGATTAAGATATTTTGGCATGAGAACTATCTAAGCAAAGCACTAAGGTGCTGCATGGCTTCTTTTGATGGCTAATAGTAAAATGTGAGAAGAAAGAAGTGAATTAAGGATAGAATTTATAATTAAAAGGGAAGCAAAACTTAAAAATTTCTCAGCCTGGCCAGATTGTAAAGAATAAAAAAGGGTCTTTGGAAGAAAACACCAAGGGTGTGACCAAGTGACTGTTCAATAAAGAGATTAGTAGAGATAGAAGGAAGCCAGATGTTATTCATCAGGACCATGGGAGAATTACCTCAAAGGCATTTCTGAAATCTTCTTGGCTGCCCCACTCATCACATGCCCAGAATGCCAAGGCCTTGAATACAGATGGTTCCAAGAGAGAGGCTTAGGACATCCGTAGGACCATGGGTCTTGCTGCCTCCATCTAGCCTTCAAAGGAGGCCTCAGGGAGCCACTGGGCCCAGGCAGAGAACTGCCACCAGGTTGGGCAGAGAGCCCACTAGGACAACGCTTCATGGAGCTGAGGAGGCTGGCCAGTTTCTGATTGCATGCTGATGGCTCCCCAGAACTGTAGAGCCATCAGCATGCAATTCCAGCCAGGAGAGCAGTAGGCCAGAGACTCCAACCCGTGAGAGCTGCAGCATGGGCTATACCCAGGAAAGCAGTGGATATGGGGCTGCCTGGGGCCCTGGGGACCCAACCACACCAGTGTGTTCAGAAGGGTGGACACAGAATCAAAGATGATTCTCAGGACTTAAATGCTAATGTTGCTTGCCTTGTTGGGTTTTGGATTGACTTGGGACCAGTGACCCCTTCTTTCCTATTTTTCCCTTTTGGAGTAGAAATGTGTCTATTCCACCATCGTATTTTGGAAGCATGTAACTTATTTCATTTCAAAGGCTTACAACAAGAGGGGAATTTACCTCTGGATGAATCATGACTTGAGTCTCATTCATACCTTTTTTTTTTTTTTTTTTTTTTAGAAATATTTTCATTCTGTCACCCAGGCTCGAGAGCAGTGGCACTGTCTCAGCTCACTGCCACCTCAGCCTTCCAAATTCAAGTGATTCTCTTGGCTCAGCCGCCTGAGTAGCTGGGACTACTGACATGCACCACCACACCTGGCTAATTCTTTTGTATTTTAGTAGAGACAAGGTTTCACCATGTGGCCTGGGCTTGTTTTAAACTCCTGAGCTCAGGCAATCCACCCACCTCGGCCTCCCAAAGTGCTAGGATTACAGGTGTGAGCCACCATGCCTAACTGAGTCTCATTCATATCTGATTAAGAGAATATTTATTTATTTTAATATAATATTTAGATGAGACTTTGGACTTTAAATTTTTGAGTTGATGCTGGAATAAGTTAAAACTGTTGGGGTTAATGGGATAGAGGTATGTATTTTTGTGTGAGAAAGACATAAATCTGGGGAGAACAGGAGCAGAATGCTATGGTTTGAATGTTTGTGTCCCCTCCAAAATTTATGTTGAAACCTAATTCCCAATACAACAGCATTAAGAGGTGGGACCTTTAGGAGGTGATGATGCCATAAGGGCTCTAACCTCGTGAATGGAATTAGTCCCTCACAAAATGACCAGAAAGAACTTGGTAGGCCCCTTTTGCCCTTCTGTTTCTTTCACCACGTAAGGACACAGCAGAAAGGTCCTCACCAGACAGCAAATGCTGGAAACTTGACCTTAGATTTCCAAATCTCCAGAAATGTGAGGGATAAAATTGAGTTGTTTATACATTGCTCATGCTTGGGTACTTTGTTACTGCAGCACAAATGGACTAAGACAGTTATCTTATAGTTCAGTAGTTTAGACGTCCACAAGGAGTCCCACTGGGATAAAATCAAGATGTTGACAGGGCAGCACTCCTTTCTGGAGGCTGCAGGATGCAAGCTGCTTCCTTGCCCTTTTCAGCTTCTAGAGGTCTTTCTCTAGGGGCGTTCCTTGACTCTTGACATCTTCCCCAGTCTTCAAAGCCAGCAAATGGTGGGTTAAGTTCTTCTCACATTGGATCACTGTGATCCTCATCTTTTGCCTATTTTTTGCCACTTTTAAAGAGCCTTGTGATGACACTGGGAACACACGAATAATGCAGAATCATCTCCTTTTGCTAAGGCTCCTGGATTAGTAAACTTAATTCCATCTGCAAGCTAATTCCCCTTTACCATGTAACCTAACATATTCATATTCACAGGCTCTGGGGTTTAGATGTGGACATCTTTGGGGGGCTATTTTTCTGCCTATTAAGGAAAGAGCAGGGGAGGTGGTAAGCCCCACCTTCAGAAATAAAGCAGCTGTCCAGAACAATGTCAGAGGAGGCACCAAGAACCCCAGGCAGCACAGATAGTGGAAACTTTCTAAGATTCAAGGACTCTGTGATTTCTACCCACCTCCCTCATATCATTCAGGGTTTGGAAGAAGAGACATGTGAAATCGGTAGTAACGATATAAAATGTTGAGAGTTGTGCTGAGGCATGTGGAGAACTCCAGGGCCACTTTGGAGGGGAGAGCAGCTTTTGCTTAATAATAGTAAGACCCTGCAGTCTGCAGGGCCGTGATCCCTACCAGAGATTCTCATCCACTGGCTCAGTGTCCTCAGGCAGAGGAATGGACTCAAATGTGGCTTTTCTTTTTCCAGTTACAGATTGAAACACCAAAAGTCATTGTTTTCTTCCCCTTCCCTTCCTCCTTCCCCGCCCCTTCCTTCTCCTCCCCACAACCACCTCCCCCCCCCACCCTCTTGTTCTCCTACTGCATGACCCTTAGATAAGAAAGAGTCTACAATTCACCATATCTTCACATTCCAGTTAATCTAGCTAGGCTGGTCTTTGGCATAGTGACTTGTGAGCGTGGCCAGGGAGTGGTGCAGGAGACAGGAAGGCCTGGAGGAGGCAATGCAGACTTCTGGATGAGCAGATCTGGGCTGAAACCTCAGCATGGCCTGCTCTGAGTTTTCTATTGCAAATCTCAGCACCACACCTCTCTGTGCTTCATTACGAAATGGGCTCTCTTCAAAGTCCAGAGGAGACCACGTTTATAAAGCATCCAGAACAGAGCAACTATTCCACAGCACTCCCCAAGAGTAGGGTAGTTTATAGCTCACATGTTCCAACTTCTATATTTTACAGAGGACAAAATCAGGGCCCAGCGAAGCAAAAGGACTTGGCCAAGTTCATACTACTAGGAGGTGACACGGTCAGCTCCAGTTTCTTTCCTTTCCAGGGCTATGCTCCTCCCACCCTGCCACGCTGACGTTTCTGACATTTTTCTTTCCCTTGTTTCAGATGTCCTAGTGCATGTTTCAATTTAACGGGTAATCAGGCATCGCTCTCTGCTGAGGTTCCCCTGAGGACCCTGGCTTTATCTAGCCGCCTGTCAGAGAAGCCCAGGAAGCTTTGTGAGGCAGAAGAGTGGGAAGATTTCTCAGAGGGAGCATCAGATTTAATGGCTCCTCCAGCCAGGGTCAAGTCTTCCCGAAGCCGTTAACATAAACATAATGACCATGAGTACCAGAGTGGGAGAGCAGACGGAGGAGGTTGGCACATACAAGAACAAGACACAGCCAGTGTGAAGCAGGTGGCAGGGAGGACAGAAGGAAAACTTGCAGTCCTCTTGAGAATGTCTGTCATTCATTGAGCACTTATCTACATTAGACTTACCCTTACAACTAAAAATCACAAAGTAAAGTTTGGGCAGGGCCTTTGCTACTCTGCTTTCTCACTCATCTGCCTCTTTTTCCATACTCCTCTAAATTTTCTCCTTAACAACCTCCAACTCCACAAGGAAGAGCACAAGATGTCCATTGCTCATGGATTGCAAGCATGTTTGTGCATGTGATTCAGCAAGGCCTGCCCCCCTCTTTGGCATGCAGAGCTCTATGAAGATGGGAGCCAATTTGCATAATGTGTATGGATGCCTCCTGAGGGAGCTTATATTGCACGTATCCCTTCTTCCCAAAATTCAGAGTTAAAGAAACTGGTTGTATGAACTCAATTACTGCTGACCCAGAGCCATGGAAGTACAAAGCAGCCCCTCAAATAAAACTGCCATGAGGGAAAAGGGAGTTCTGAACTGAGGCACTGCTGCTGGCCCTAAGTTAGGAGGAGCAATGAGGATGCGATTGGGAGTCTGCAAAGACTGGGAGCCCCAAATTTGTCTTTTTGCTTAAGCTAGTTTGAATTGGACTTCTATGGCTCACATCAGAAAGAATTCAGACAAAAGTATTATGAATATCATGTCTCTCAAAACACAACACCAGGGAGAGAAAGACATAAATTATTTCATGGATGCATAAATTAAGGTACAGAAAGCAACTGACTGTCCCACAAAACACACTGCAAGTCCTGCCTCAAGTCGAAAACCACTTTGACCCATGCTCTGTACTTCAAAAGTCTCCTGAGTGCTGTTGGCTAGACTGTACTTTTTCTCCCAACTTCTAAGCCAAGTCTTTTTCTAGAGTCTAGATTCAGGGTGCACCTCCTTTCTTACCTTACCACTGAGTTAGCCAGGCCCCACCTGGTCAGAAGCCACAGAGTTAAAAACAAATATAGCTACAAAAACAATGTCTGAAAGTGATCTCATTGAAGATTTGTCCCACAGAATATTAAGAGGTGTTAGACAGAAACAAACTCTGGAATCAATTAATTTGAGAAATTCTTAGTTAAACAATTAAGCAATAAGATTTTGGCATTGCACTGAACCAGATTTCAGTCCTTGCTTGGCTATTCATAGTTCTGTGACTTTGTGAACTTTTTAAGTTCTTTGTGACTCAATTACTTTATCCATAAAATAGGAATGAGGTTAGTATCTACCTATGTCAGTCAAGATTCCATGTTGGAAACAAAACATTCCAGGTGTTCTAAGCAGAAAAGGATTCAATGTAGGGAATTCGGTGATTACAAAAATCCCTGGAAAGATTGAAAGAAAATTCTAGGCTGGACCTGCAAGAGTGACTCCCAGAAATTAAAAAAAATTTAAAAAGTGAAACTGACTTGCCATCGACTCTACAAGATCTGGAAAGTGAGAAATCATAAGACTGTCACTTGAACCACCATGGTGGCTACAGTTCAGAGACAAGGGAGCCACCAGTGCCACGGCTGCAATGGCCTGCCCATGAGGTCAGTTGAGCTGCCGCCCCCACCACAACTGCTGCTGCACCCAAAGCTGGCATCTGGATGTGCCCCACAATCATGCCCGCTAGAGGGTAAAAACAGCCAGTGCCCAAGGAACATGGGTACAGCCAGACTTCCTCCTTCCCCATCTCACCACAGCACAGCTCACCGGTGGGATGCGTTTTGCTAAACTAGAACTCCACATGCAGAATCTCAACCTCTGCATTTCAAGAAGGCACACAGAAGGAAGGGATAGTGGGGTCAAGTGCACTCTGCTCCAAGGCCATTATGATATTAATTTAGATGGTGCAGGCAATGGACTTAGAACAGTACCTGGAATGTCACCAGAATCATAAATGGATGTTATTTATGTTGCTATTGTTATCTGCTGCAGGACTTCTCACAGCTTTTATTCTGTCAACATATACAGTTTTCTTCCTGGTAGTAAAATTTGCATAACCTGCTGTTTTCTATTTTGTTTTCTCAACTTGAGAGAAACTTTAGATTCAATTATAGCACTTATAGAGAGCATGATGCCGTTCATATTTGTATTATTTTTACCTCTCTGTAATTTTCTACCTTTATTTCTACTTAGTCTTTTAAAAGTATTCTTCATGCCTTAGCTTATAGTAAATATGTTCTGGTAAGGTACTTTAGATTCTTTATGGTAGGCAGCCTGGTATAAATAAACACATTTATTAAGCAAGTTAATAAATCACTTGGTTATTCAAGGGCATGACTTTTAATGAGGGAAATCCAGAGTGAGGGTAGTATTTTCAGATCATGTCCTTTCCCAGATTCCTCAAATAATAACACATGGTTTACTATGGACTTAAACCCAGATGAGTTCTGAATCGTCCTCTAAGTGAGGAAAGAAGACACCACCTAAAGTTAGTTTCCCAATTTGCCCCCGGGCAACCCCTTCAGAGCACAGCCTCCATCTTGAGCTTTGTGGTTCACTTTTCCTTGTTAGGCAGAGAAAGTCCTTATTTCTGCTTTGACTTTGACAGAAACCTCAGCATCTTTTCCGGGGCTTGCAAAATGGCAGGGTTCTTGCTTTCAGATGATCAAAACTTGTCCAGTGAGACCAAAACTCTAGGCTGCCTGTCGTAGCAGAGAGCATGGGTTTCAATGGGCTCTGCGGCTCACTTCTGCGTCTCCCACCTTCGCAGTAAATCAGAACAACCTGAAAACCCCTCACAGCCACAGCACTCCCTGCTTCTTCCGCAAGGTGACATTTCCGCAGACTCAAGCATGAAGAAGAACAGGGGGTCGATTTCTGCTCCACCAATGCACAGCTGCATTTTCAGTCCTCTGTTGCCGGATCCCCTGGGCAGCTCCTTCTCTCTGCCCTGGACTCCATGTTTGCTTACAATTTAGCAGTGCCCATTCACCCCATCTGCATTTTCTGTACCGTGATATTTTTCTTCTTTACAGACAACAATCAGAAGCAAATAATAATGTAACATCTATTCTGGATATTATGCCATCGGTAAATTACTAGATCCCAGAGCAGTAGCCCTTTTTTATATGAGGATCTTGAAAAAGATAGCAAGGCCAGGAGAACTTGTGAGCACTCATCACATGCCAAGTACTGTGCTAAATGCTTTGGAATTCTTGCCTAACACTCACAAGAATGCTGCAGGCTTTACCATGCTCATGTTATCATAAAAACAGTGAGGCTGTCTGACTGTTAAAGAAGGGCCCTGGTCGATCTGGCTTTACAGTACTCTCAGGCACTCCTACGTAGAAGGCCTCATGTAGTGTGGGGACAGACATTTTTATCAGGGTCCTGTGGAGAAGAGAGGCTTTCCTCACAGTGTTTACAATCCAGGTGAGGGCAGAAGAACAAAGCACACGAAGACCCCCAAAAAATCCTAACAGAAAAAAGCAAGTGGCAGTTGACTGCGGAGGATGCTTCAGCTGGGCCGAGGGGTCCATGCGAAGGCAAGAAGATTGGAAGCCAGAAGGCATTTTCCAGACAACGAAATGATTAGTTTCTTTCTGCCCACACTTGTGTGTATGGGGTGGCCTCAAAGAAACCACAAGGAGTGAGGACTTTATCCCTTGGGACAATGTGGAGTCATGGATGGTCTTTGAATGAGGGGGCTGGGGACTGAGGCTAATAAAAGTCAGAAGATGTGTTCAGATCATGCTAATGCAGGTTGAAGGCGGAAACTGGGGATGAGACTCATTTAGTGAAATGCTTCCGTTAGCAAAGTCAGTGAAGAAACTGACCAATGAAGAATCTATGTTCTCTTCAACTACAAACTGCATAATATTTAAAAGGAACTTGTGAATGAAAATGGTTCCTCATTTGTAGATTTCTAACAAAGATGGGTCCCAGGATGGGATTTGCCTCCACACCACCCTCCCCCAAGATTAGATTTAGTTTCCTTTCTCTGGAATCCTGCAGCTCTTGGAAAATGAAACTTGGCTGTTTTCTCCAGGAATATAATTAGGAAAATATAACATTATCTTGCATTGGAGATAAGCTATATGTAGCTTTCATTAGGGAAGCAAATTCTCAGGAACTCCATAAATAATTACATATAATGCTCTCAGAAATCTTTCAGATTCCCTACGCCCCCATTAGTCACATCTTTTTCCTGAAGTGAGTCTTTCCACAACTTCACTTTAAAACAGCATTTAACTCCAGCATTATTTCTTTTCTGTGATAAAAAGAATATGAATTTAAAGTCACTGAAGACGCTGTCTCCATTTCTCCTTCACAGTGGAGCTCTAGTTTAATGGGACAGAGGATGGAGAAGGAAGGAAGGCTGAATCACCTCCCAAGCCATAAAAATGAGCATAAGTCGAGCTTCGTTTGGGAGTTGTCAGTTTACAAATTTACTAATTAAAAGAATGCTCTGATGCCTCATGCTATGACTTGGTTTTTGTGATCATTTTTGTGTAGTTGTATTCCTATTGCAGTTTACAGAGAGGCAGACTATAAACTCAGTGAAGATGGGACTTCAACTGACTTGTGCACGGCTGCATCCTACGCATGAGGCAGAGCCTACCATTAGATGCTCCTCAACAAACAGATGTGGAGTGAATGAATGAGAGAGTCTCAGTGGGCTCGGGAAGGAAGCCTTTTCCTCAGTCAAGTCTACCCATGAACTTCACTGCTCTTCTTGCGGTTGGAGTTGGGAAGGGAGTGTGGGGAACCCGGAAGCCAGTACCAGGACTGCAACATTAAAGGTGTGTGTTGCACATGCATACACACCTGTGTGTGGACGGATGCATGGATACCTGCTTAATTTCACAGTTGAACAAACTGCTTCCAGTCCTTTAAACAGAATGTTTTAAAATAAAGAATCCCACACAGGGCTTGGTGTGGAGTAAAGGCTAAATAAATGCTAGCAAATATGATGAGTTTGCTGATTAAGGTAATTTGATGAATTATTTTGCATTTTTATATTTATGTTTAAAAATTTCTACAGATTTTCTTACAGCTTGATTGCTGGAGCAAGTAGATTCCTACTGACAATTGCAATCAAGGTTCTGGTGCCAAGAAAGGGCAGTCTCGGCCCTTTCCTGACTGTTATGGACTGAATGTTTGTGCCCTCCAACCCTGCTAAACTCCTATGTTGAAGCCCAGCCCCAAATGTGGTGGCATTAAGGAAGTGGACCTTTGGGAGGTGATTAAGTTTCGCTGACATCACGTGGCTGAAACCCCATAGAAGGGATTCGTGTCCTTATAAGAAGCAGAAGAGATCAGAGCTCTCTCTCTGTCCCTATCATGTGAGGACACACTAGGAAGATGGCTGTCTGCAAGCCAGGAAGCAGGACTTCACCAAACTCCGAATCAGCCAGCACCTTAACCTTGGACTTCCTAGTCTTCAGAACTGTGAGAGATAATGAATATTTGTTATTTAAGCCATGTAGTCTGTTGTGTTTTATTATAGCTGCCTGAGCTAAGACACTGACCATGGACCTAATGAATATATGAAAGATGTTTAGAAGATTCAAATGAAGATTGCAGTGCAACACCATTACAACCTACAAGAATGGCAAGAATAAAAACAACAGAAAGTAGAAAGTACTGAGGATACAAGGATCTAGAAATAGAAATTCCATTTGACCCAGCAATCCCATTACTAGATATATACCCGAAGGATTATAAATTGTTCTGTTATAAAGACATATGCACACATATGTTCATTGCAGCACTGTTCACAAAAGTAAAGACCTGGAACCAACCCAAATGCCCATCGATAATAGACTGGACAAGGAAAATGTGGCACATATACACTGTGGAATACTATGCAGCCATAAAAAACAATGAGTTCATGCCCTTTGTAGGGACACAGATGAATCTGGAAACCATCATTCTCAGCAAACTGACACTAAAACAGAAAATCAAATGCCACATGCTCTCACTCATAGGCTGGTACTGAACAATGAGAACACATGGACACAGGGAGGGAGCATCACACAGTGGGGTCTGTTGCAGGGGACTAGGGGAGGGACAGTTGGGGAGTGGGGAGGTCATGGAGGGATAACATGGGGAGAAATGCCAGATATAGGTGATGGGGGAATGGAGGCAGCAAACCACCTTGTCATGTATGTACCAATGCAACAATCCTGCATGATCTGCACACGTACCCCAGAACCTAAAGTATAATAATTTTTTTTAAAAAGTAAGTACTGAGGATAGTCAAGCCATAGGAGTGGTCCTGCATTGCTGGTGGGAATGTATTGGTCCAACAGCTTGAGAAATCTGTTTGGCAGGGTCCAGTAGA
>CAUYQU010030069.1:0-48578 GCA_963574635.1 Cheracebus regulus | reverse complement strand
GCTGTGCTTGTTCTCAGTCCTCAGAGCTTCCAAGTGCTGTTATCCTTGTTGGGATGGGACCAGCGGAGCCCGACTAAAAGGGCATCCAGTCCCGTACACTCCGCACCGAGAAGCGCCGCACCGGCCAAAAGAGTCGCGCTGGCGACCCCTGTGGCTCCTGCGCCGGGAATCTCCCGGTCTGTGGGCAACAAAAATTCGTCTGCAATTGCGGCATCCACTCGGTCTCTGCGCTTTCACTGGGAGCTACATTCCTGAGCTGTTGCTAATCGGCCATCTTGGATCTCTCCGTGACAATATTCTTATTTTTATTCTTCATGAGGAGGATGCACACCAGTTGCTCAGATGAAGGAAGGTATTTTGTGGCACTTATATCTGCAAGGACTTTTCTTCCAACGCTTCAAAGTGGGGATAACCAGTGACAGGAGGACAACATCCTCAATAGGTTCCCTCGGCTTCCTAAAAATGATTCTTACATTGTCCCCTGATAAAAGCTGAGAGCCTGATGACAAGCATGACTTCCTGTAAGCACATTTCTCAGGCAGCCAAGATGGGGACTGGGGGGAGTGGTCAGGTAAGTTGCCTTTCTAAGACCTTAAGGAATCAGCGTAGACAGTGCAGAAAGTGTGGAGGAACTGATGAATCGCATGTTTTTCAAATAACCTTCCATCATGTCCCTTTATGACTATGAATCCAGAACATTCTGCTAGCACTGTAGTCCAAGATTGCAATAGATAGATAGATAGTTAGATAGATAGGCACATAGATAGGTAGTTGGCAGTATACTCTCAGCTATTTGCTGTATAACTTTAAACAAGTCATTTAAGCTCTCTGGGCTCTAGTTTCCTCATCTTCAAAATGGGACAGTGTGTCCACAATCTATTGCTGTATAACGCACTTTGTCAAAACTTAGTAGATTTTTAAAAACAGATAATTTAAAAACTTTGGTGCTTCAAAGGATGTCAAGAAAGTGAAAAAGACAATCTAAGAGTAGATGTTTGTAAATCCTGTGTTAGATAAGAGATTTGTATCCAAAATACAGAACGAACCCTTACAACCCAACAATTAAACAGCAAAGCACTCCATGTTAAAATGAGCAAAGGATTTGAATAGACAGTTCTTCAAAGAAGACATAAAAATGGTCAATGGCACATGAAAAGATGCTTAAATCATGAGTCATTAGGGAAATACAACAATGAGATGTCATTATATCCCCACTAGTATGACTGAAATAAAAAAGACACTGCTGACAAGGATGTAGAGAAATTGCAATCCTCAAACACTGCTGATGGGACTGTAAGATGGTGCCTTGGAAAACAGTTTGGCATTTCACCAAAATGTTAAACATGAAGCTAACGTATGACCAGTGATGCCAGTCCTAGGTATATACTTAAGACAATTAAAAACACATTCCCACAAAAACTTATACATGAATATTCATAGTGGCATTAGTCAAAATAGAAGCAACCCAAATGTCCATCAACTGAGGAATGGACCAAGAAAATGTGGTATATTCAAACAATGAAATATTGGGCAGAGAAATGAAGTATTGATACAGGTTACAACATGATGAACCTTGAAAACATTATGCTAAGTGAAAGAAATCAGTCACAAAAGGCCACATGTGATGTCATTTCATTCATCTGAAGTGTCCAAACTAGGCAAGTCTATAAAGACAGTAGGTTAATGGTTGCTAGGGGCTGTGTTGGTTGTGTTAGTGGTGGGGAGTTACTGCCAATGGGTAGTAGGTTTTAGGGGCTGTGGTATTGAAAATGTTCTCAAATTAAATAGTGGTGATGGCTGCATACCTTTATACTTGAATCTGTGGAACTGTACACTTTATAAGGGTGGATATTATCGTATATGAATTGTATCTCAAAAATATTATTAAAACAGTGATTTCAAACAGTAACCATTTCGGTATTCATGGTTCTATAATTTGGACTGGATTCAGCTGGGCAGTTCTTCTGCTGATCTCTGGGGTCACCCCTGTGGCTGCTGTCAGAGAGCAGCTGACTGCACTGAATAAGATGGCCTTGCTCTCAGATCTGGCAGCTGATGCTGGTCCTCTAGAGACCGGGTTGCAGGACACGGGGGAGGCTCAGCTCCCCGACTGGATGTGTTCTTCCAGGCCCTTGGTCCCTCACTCACCCAAGAATGGGGGAGAGGACCCTGCCAGGCACAGCTCATTTAAGTAAATATCAGACCCCAAAGAGTTTTGCAGAAAGTGATTTATTTAGGCAAAGAGAAAAAGGAGAAATAAATAGATATATAGAGCGAGCGAGCTCTCATGCTGTTGTGAGAGGGGATCCAGATATGGAATCCCCACAGATGTGGGAAAAGGGGACTTTTAATCTGGGAGTTATTCCTGCCCTATTCAAGTTTTCTGTCCTATGAAAGTAGTTCCTTTAAACTTCCGCTGGAGTGATTGATCTTTGATTTCTGACATCTGATTTGTTGTTTGGCCCACAGACCTCCCATAGCTTCTCACGGGCTTTCTAGACAAAGGAAGCTCACCTGGGCAGTCTGTCTTCCTGCGAGCACGAAAGTTAAAGACCTCTAAGCTCCCAGATGGAGACGTGAAAGAGGGCAGGTCGGGCATGTCGCTGGGAAAGTCTTGCCTTTGAAACCACGCCCCCTTGTGGAGCCGAGGAGACAATACATTCCCTCACTCAGCTGGGCACCTTAGTTTTCCTCCAAGCAGCCTCTCATCCTCTATTAGGCTACATTGGTTTCATTACGTGGCATCTCATGACAGCAAGTAGAAGGCGTTGAGGCTTAATCTTGGGAGTTCTTGAATGTCACTTCTAGTACATTCTATTGGTCTAAGGAAGCCACAAGGCCAGCCAGACCCAGGGACTGAAGAAATAGATTCCATTTCTTGATGCAGAGTGGCAGACTCACATTATAAAGAAACACAGTGAACAGATATATGGTGACCATCTTTGCACACATGAAAACTCCTACTTCAAAGGGCATTTGGGAGGATCAAATGTAATAATTCATGTAAAGTCTTTAGCACAGCACCTGGTACACAGGAATCCTCATGAAGTGGAGGCTATGATGAATATTAATAAGACATCTGCATCACAGGTGCTGCCCTATGCCTCCATTGTCCCTCAGTGAAAACAAATCATAGACTCAACGGTGGAAGGACCTTTAGATATTACAGTGAACCTCTCAGTGTCAGATGTGGGAACTAGGTTCCAGAGAAGTGACAGACTTGTCCAAGGCCCCTGATCTCCCTTCCCTCAAGGGGGATTCAGAGGTCTGAGCATCATGGAAGTTCTTCATCCAGGGCTCATGGCACATCTCCTAGCACATCTAGCCTCACACTCTTCCCCCCAGGCCATTATCCTGGCTCAGGCTGAACACTCAGAGGGGAAAAGAATCACAGAAGGCCAAGTGTTGCCTGCGGGTGAAGGAAGAGGACTCTTGCCCGGTGGTAGAGGGAGAAGTTACAGGAACTCAGTTGGCACAAAACGGCAGCCACAGGGCGTGTCCCATCACAGGCATGTTTGTTTGGCCACACAGTTTTATTTAAAAATGTTGGATGAGTGGCCAACATTTAAAAATTAAGAGATTTCACAGAAACAATTCAGGTTTCTGGCTTTTTCTGATCATCAGGAAGATCTGGCAAAATTGGACTAAATTTCCTCCCAGTAACATCAGCCGTTCTTTCAGGTGGGCCACATGGTCTCTGGCCCACTGTAGCAACCACAGGCCCAGAGTCCCATCTCCCTGGCTGGCATTTGATTTATGTTCCCTCCAAACCTGAACAAAGGGGTTGGAACGCTAGGAGAGGATGTTGTAGATGCAGGTCAGGACCTTTCAAAGGTCTTTGTTGGCTGGACCTTAGTTAGCCTCATAGGTTTCCAGTGGCTTCTCTGAATCACTGCTCAAACCCTCTCCCTAGTTCTGGTCTACCCACCCCTCATTCCTTACTGCCCGAAGCTCTGTAAGGTTGGGTGGGAGTTGGGGAGGAAGAATGGGTAGATTGCAAAGCAGATGACAGGTTCTTAGCACCATTTCCCTCTCTGCTCTCATTTCCACTTCCCTTCTTGTGTCCTCTCTCTCCAAGGTCCTCATGGTGACACGAGGAGCCCAGGGTTCCCAAGCATGGGTGAGTAGGGCCATACCATCTGGACCACTTATCATCTCCTCAGCGTCTCCAAAAACTCACACACTCACATCAGCTAAGGAGTTGGATGCTTGCTAATACAAGCTTTATCCTCCTGAAGGGAAGTCATCCTGCATTTTAACAACAAAAAGAATGGAAGCCACCAAAGCCACTGGATGAGCAAGGAGATTGGAGAGCTTTGCTCCCGCTGACAGCCTGAATCACAAAAACATTCTGCTGTTAGGCCAGGGTTCTGGGGATATTAGATCCAGCAGAGTCTCTGGCTACTCCAGTCACCCACCTGGCCTCCTTTGCCTATGACCCATGAGGTGAACAGCGCCGCCAAGTTGCATAACTCCAAGAGACACCAGTGCATGGTGATCTCTGAGCATGGCACCCACTGCCGTTGGGCAAGGCACCAGTCCCAGTGGTTGAGATGAGGATTAAATGAGATAATGCATGGGAAAATCCTGCAAATATCAGTGATTGTTATTCCCAGAATAGCAGCCCAGTTCCTCTGATGTGCTGAAGGACATCCTCAGAGACATGTTTAGATGATACCAGAAGCCAGCCAGCACATTCTTACTTGAGAAGTAGTAACAGCTTCCAGTTATCGAAAGCCTGCTGTGGACAAAGCATGCATCTTACATAGCCCTCTAAAGTAACCCTACTTGTTATGCTCGCTTTCAAGATGAAGAAATTGAAGCTAGAGAGATATCCAGGCACATAAAAGGTTTGCAAGAATCAACAATAGCTAGCATTTTTTGGGCTCTTACTATGAACAAGGTGATTAGCTTAAGTACTTCAAATGCATTAACTCGTTTGATCCTTCCAACAACCCCATTTTACCCATGAGCAACATGAGTTTAAATAAATTGTATATTCAAGATGGATTAATGGAGTCAAAAGGATTGTGAGAAATGAGAATTAACGACTGAAGTATAACTGAGGCTGTTGATCTGGAGACTGTTGAAAGCAAGGATAGTTCTCAGAGAGCTGATGGTACTTGCCCAGGTCACATTAGGACAGACCAGCATTTGAACCCAATGCTAAAACTTGGCCTTCTATCCACTTGACATAACATCAGCTGAACGAACACATTTTTGAACAAGTTTATCAAGATGAGTGGAGTTGCAGTTTGGCTGCTCTCAGGGACTATTTGCTTGTCACACTCTCATACTTGGTTCTGTGCTGCCACCTGGAACTACAGGTGCAGAGAGGACTGGTCCTATTTGCCCATCCCTGCGTGACTGTGCTGCCCACAGGCTGATGAAGCCCATCCTGGGATGATGAGCATAGACCGCCGTAAGCCTGTACTTGTAGTTGGTATCCCTCCCTTCCACCGGTGTCTGGGAGCCACACAGTCTGCAGCAGCCTCAGGCTCCCCCTCCGGCTCACTAGAAACAAAACAATCAATCCCCGGCTTTTCTTAAAAGCATCTAACTGGCCCTGAGACACAAGACTGTCAAATTTTGGGTTATAACATTTAGTTCCGCACTCCAAGCCATGTTGTGGGTGCTGGGCCTGCTCACAAACCTCAGGCTGGGTCCACTCAGAGCCCATGCTGGTCCTCCCCTGAAACACCAGATTATTTCCATGATTATTTTTAGCTCTGGTCTCCAGGCAGGTCTGCAGTTGCCTGGAGAGGTGCCCCATGGCTGTCGGTTTATGGCTTGAAGGCTGCGTGATCTTCTTCCCCTGAGAGAGGGGAAGGATTCTTTCTGAGCTGATGCCAGGAGACCCACCTCCACATCTTGGGCGGGGGGCATCCCCCATAGCCTTGTAATAGCTTTCGAGAACCTATTTGGCCTTTAAAACCTCTTAGCACCCTGTTAAGTTTATCGTACTCACATTCCTTGCCCTTCCGTCAGTTCACCATCTTCTCTCTCACTATGAGGAGAGAAGTTACATCTCTTCATAAAACCCAGACATTCCTGGAGCAAGGGGAGTCTATAAAACTCTCTTTGAAATGCTTGCTCTCCTGATTTTTCTGCCTCCTTCCTCCTCCTCCTGCAGGAAGGATCCCCCAAGGAATCACGAACACAGACTTTCAAGGCTGGAAGAGCCTGAGAGGTACCTCTTGTAGTCATGGGACATCTATTAACAATGGCAGCAAACACCTGGTGTCCACTCTGTCCCAGCCACTGTTCTTGGGGCTTTATAAAGATCATTTCCTCTCCACAGCAGCCCTACAAAGTGGGTCCTGCTGCTACCATTCTGAGGAAACCAAGGTACCCAGAAGCTAAGCAACTTTCCCAGTGTCATCTATGCAACTAGGCAGTGGTGGAGCCTCAGTGTCCACAACCTGAGTCACCAGGCGAGACTACCACCCTGCAGAGAATGTTCAGTGAGGTCGAAGAAAGGAACCTGAGTGCCCTGCTCACCATTTATCCAGCAGCAATGGAAGCTCTCACATCTCCTTACTTTGAGTAATATGCAAGGAGTGTGATCTTAAAGAGCTAGAAGTTCAATAGAAATTTCTTTCATTGAAGGAGGCCCTGCTCCATGCCAGGTACTGTGCTAAGCCCTTCATCAAACTTATTTCTCCCCAAAGCTCTGAAGTGGTCACTGTTGGCATTGTCATTGTGCAGATGGAAACCCAAACTTGAAAGGAGTTCAGTAGATGTCTCATGCTCTACTATAGAATAGTTGTTTAAAGATAGCTATAATTTACAAAGATGATCATAAATATAACATTCATACTAATTACGTTGTCTTTTTTGAAGACGGCTATAAAATAGTCACTGTTTATTGTGTGCCTATTATTATTCTTTGATGCTCTCAATGGGCCTAAAGGGTAAATATGGTTACTCTTACCTTCTAAATGAGGAAACTGATGCCTGTAAATATTGAGTGTATTACCCAAGAAAACAGGAAGCAACAGAGTGAACATTCAAATTTAAATTGTCTGATTCTGAAGTCTAAGTTCTTTTGACCATCTTACTAGAAGGATACACAAACACGTGCACATGTGCGTGCATACCACACACTTGTGTTGTTTCCAATTCTCATAGTCTATGAATTGAGGCAGAGAAAGAAGCCAGGTATGGCTGGTAGGCATAGCTGTGCTGTGTTCTTGGAGCAGACAGGGTGACTTTGGTAAACTTTTAAACCACCCCCACGGGAATTCCAAACCCAGGCCTCTTGGCCCCAAACTCCTTTCCTAGCTCAGTTGGCAAGCAGCTAGTCTCCCGGCAATGAACCCAAGTCATAGTTTGGGGTTTTGTCTTTTTCATGCCCACTGAATTCAGTGAGGCAAAATTTCTTTTCACAGCCACAGTCCCCGTCTAGGATCCCTGGGTTTACCCAGATGCATGACCACAAAGGAAGTGGAGAAGATATGAGGAGATTTTGCACCTGTTTGTGAGCAGTTTAGAGCAAGTCTGAGGGCAGAGCAGAAATTCTCAGTCTCACCACGGGAGCAGGGGAGAGGACAAAGCGGGTGAAAGACCTCAGCAAAGGCTATGTGTGTGCCGGGGATGCAGTCACCTCCCCAGAACCTTATAGGGAAGCTGGTTCCATTTTTTTGGACACGTTATTTGAACAGCCCTGAACTCAGACCATAAAAGTTCATATAAAATTCATTATTTTATTTGTTTTAAGGATGGTTCTTGGAATGCTGCCATGCATTTAGGGACTTCTTTTTAAAGTCCATAGGAATTTCTCTTTCAAATAAGTGATAGAGGAGTGCTACATTTTCTCTTTAAAATGAATGTGATATTTGAGTTAACATTACTGAACTGTTGGATTCCTGGTTTTGCTCATTGTGGATGGTGATGTAAGATATTTTCATCATGGGGAGCTGGGTGAAAGGAACACAGGAACTCTCTGTACTATTTTGGCAATTTCTTGTTAGTCTTAAACTGTTCCAAAATAAAAAGTGGTAAAGTGGTAATTGAAAGAAAAAAAAATTACTAGAGTGTTGCTTTCCCTCCAAAAAACTTGTACGTAACTTCTCTAATAGTGATAATTCTGTTGCAGAATAAACATTTTACTTTGGCTGCCAGAAATCTCAGTCAAATTTAAATTCATTCTAGAAATACCTAGGTGCTTATAATCTATATACTTATGTTCTTTCTCCAAATGCTGGCTTTCTACATTTACTTATATTCCTCAGCTCCTGACTTTTCCTCCTTATTTTTATTTTACCCTCATTTTAAGTATTTGTATTGTGTGTATTTCTTGTTAGTGGCTTCAAATTTCTTATCAAAATAAATAGCTTATAAATTTATAAACCAAGATAATTAGCTTGTTTATGAGATGTTTATGTGTTTTAAAAAAATATTTAGGAATTCTGTTTTACCATCACCTAGACTCGATTCTCCCCTCTCTACGCAGGATTTTGCCTTGAGAGTCACACACAGGTTTCCTGTGCATGAGCATTTTCTGTCTTTCTTAGGACGGGTACCAAGCTAGTGAGCAGTGGGCGTTGACGCCTCTTAGGAGGGGCTTTGCTCAGACAGGGCCAGCCTCAGCCTGGTTGCCACTCTGCCTGCAACTCTACCTCACAGATGCCTTTAGGTGCCTGAATTTTGGGGTCCTTGAGATGGCCTCTATTCAAATGTCCCTCTAAGGAGGAACATGGCTTGAGCAGCAGCTGGAACAGAGAAAGAAGCACTTCAGAAACACATGTTAAGAAAGTGGCTTTTGTAAGCAAGTGTGAGCTACACACTGCTCCATGTACCACGTTGTTATAATTCATTCCACTCTGGACCCACGCACTCTCAACAGACCCAGAGCAAAGCAAACACCAAGCATGCTATTCACAGACAGCCCCTCAGCAGAGGAAACTGCAGACACCCCTGTTATCCAGCCATAAGCCAGCAAAGTGCAAAGGGCATGAGAGTTTTGAAGGCAGAATATCCAGTGCTGCCGCTTGCTGGGAATGTCAGATTTGATGTCTTGGCTTCCCTCAGAGCCTCAGTTTCCTCATCTGTAAAATGGGAGTAAGATAGCCCAACACACAGATTAATGATCAGATGAATGTGCAGTGATATATTAAAGGCCTCACACAGTGTCTGGCATGTTGTTGGCACTCACAAACATCCCATCTTTGTTCTTTCTTCCATAAAAATAATAAGAGCTTAAAAGTCTTCTTTTAGAAGTGTCTGTTCCTGTCCTTCACCCACTTTTTAATGGTGTTTTTTCTTGTAACCTTGCTTAAGTTCCTTGTAGAGTCTGGATATTAGACGTTCGTCAGATGGATAGATTGCAAAAGTGTTCTCCCATTCTTTAGGTTCTCTGTTCACTCTGGTGAGTTTCTCTTGCTGTGCAGAAGTGTGTGCATATGTTTGTTGCGGCACTGTTCACAGGAGCAAAGTCATGCAATCAGCCCGAATGCCCATAAGTGATAAACTAGATAAAGAAAATGAGGTACATACGCACCATGGAATACTATGCAGCCATAAAAAGGGATGAGATCATGTCCTTTCCAGGGACATGGATGGAGCTGGAAACCATTATTCTCAGCAAACACAGGAACAGAAAACCAAACACTGCATGTTCTCACTTATAAGTGGGAGCTGAACAATGAGACCACATGGACACAGAGAGGGGAACATCACACACTGAGGCCTGTTGGAGGGACCTGGGGAGGGAGAGCATTCAAGATAAACAACTATTGCATGTGAGGCTGAATACCTAGGTGATGAGTTGATAGGTGCAGCAAACCAGTATGGCACACATTTACCTATGTAACAAACCTGCACATCCTGCACATGTATCCTGGAACTTAAAATAAAATAAAATTAAAATTAAGTAAAATTTTAAGACATAGTAAGAGCTAACATTTAAAAATTGTGTGCCAGGTGCTATGCTGGGTTGTAGGAACAGAAAAATAAAGAAAATGGTGTCCCTGCCCTGGAATGGATGACAGTTAGAGATTACTGGACATGTAACTATGTGTGTCATCCTATTTAAGCCTTGCCACAGCTCTGTGAGGTTGATGATATTGTCATTCATTCCCATTTTACAGATGAGGACAATCATCTGCTGAGAATGATGGCAACACTTCTCAATTGTAATGAGAGGGACTTTGGATTAAATGATAAAGGCGCTCTTGAGATCTGAGAATTGTGAGATAGCAGACAGCACCACTATGGGGTATAGCAGGTTCTCTTTTATGCTAATTTTAAGAGATCCCAAAGGAGAGCCATATCATGGGAGCAGCACCAGCCAGGGCATGGGAGTGAGTTAGAGGGTGTGAGTGTTTCTTGTAGCCTTCTCTTCCCCAAGGCTCCCTGGTTCTCGTCCCTGCAGGTGTCTGCAGCAGCACCCTGAGGACAGCTTGCCCACGGCCAGCGTCATCCTCTGTTTCCATGACGAGGCCTGGTCCACCCTCCTGAGGACTGTGCACAGCATCCTCGACACAGCGCCCAGGGCCTTCCTGAAGGAGATCATCCTCGTGGACGACGTCAGCCAGCAAGGTAGCCCAGCTTTCCTCCAGGCTCCCCTGGGCGAGCCTGACCCCCTGGGGGGTGGAGTTCTGAAGCAAAAGATTGAAACTGGGAACTATGTTAGGCAAGATTCCCCAAGTGCAGACCTCCAGATGAGGCTTCATGGGCAAGTAACTTATGAATGAGGAGCCGCGGGGGGCACCAGTGAGCCAGTGGGGGCCACTAGACAGAGAAGGAGTCCTGCAGGGGAAACAGCCCTGGGGAAGGTTTGAGGGGCATCGCCTCAGCCTGATCCCGTGGGACTCTCTCTCCCAGGCCCCACCCAGTCCAACGATCCTCTCCCCAGGACACTGAAGAGTCACACGAGGCAGCCCTGTTGTGAGGCTCACTGCCTCCTAGACCCTGGTGCCGCACTTCACACACACGCGCATATGTGTATCGGTCCTCAACTCATCACGGCTTAGCCCGACCCGCTCACTTTCCAGAGGAGGAACCTGGGGCCCAAGAAAGACAGCAGACTGGAGTGGAGTCAGCCAAGGGCAGCAGAGGCTGGCCCAGAGCCCAGACTTGCAGAAGCTGCCTGTCTGCTTCCTCCCACAGGAACCTTGCTACTAGGGACAGCATTAAAGAAGATGGAGACAGAGAAGCCCCGACCTGACTTCTCGTTCAGTGGTTCTCAAACTTGAGCCCGCATCAGAATCACCTGGTGGAATTTTAAAAATACGGACTGTAGGGCCCACCCTCAGAGTTTCTGGAGTTGGAGTGGGGCCGAAGAATTTGCATTCTAACAAGCTCCCAGGTGATGCTGGTGCTGCTGTTTTCTGCAGACCACACTTTGAGAACCTCTGCTCTAGTCTCTGGCATGGGTCTGAGGCCTACATTTCTGGTGCAGCTAAATGACCTGCTTGCGCCAGACCTTCTGGCCTTGTGGAAGATCAGAATGCTCCAAGGGAAGCCAAACATTCGCATTTTTCTCAGGGGAATGATTGAGAAGGGCTAGGGTGGGGAGGTGCCTCTGTTAGTTCTTTCTAAGGCCCTTACTCCAGGGATGGGCCCAGCCTGGCCATAGCAGTGAGTCAGATTAGCCAGAGGCTCTGGGAACACCCGGGGTTCCTGAGTGCAGCTGGCTGCATGTTAGGCAGAACTAAGGAACAGGTGCAGGACAGGGCTGGGTTGACTGGTAAAGTGCCCAGAGTCTCTCCAAACCCTCAAGAGGGGCGGAGTCCGCCCAAGAGCACACCTGTGGTCCAGCCCTCGCCATCTGATGAGCTGTGTTCTGTCTGTGCCCCTCAGGAGTGCGAAAAGTGGGGGAGCTGGGCCCCAGAGAAATGGGCTGCCTCAGAGCTGGCAGCCCCAGCAGAGGGAGCCAAGCAATTAAGCTGCTCCCTCCTGGCCAACTCCCCCTCTGTGCCCACCACTGGGCTGGCTCTCCATCTAGTGGCCCATGTTTCCTGTCGACATTGGGGTGCGGGGCTTTTCCACAGCCAAGGGCAGCACTGGTTCCACTGCTGCAGGTTTCCCTCCTGCCAAGGTCTAGAGCCCAGGCACGCACCGCCACAAGCGGTTTTCATTTCACCCTCTTGGCCATCCAGAGAGGCAGGTCTTACCAACCTTTCTCCACCTATGAGGAAAACAGAAACACGAAAGGTGCTGTGGGTTGCCCAGAGCCACCCTGATGGCTTGCCAAGCTGACGGTCATGACAGCATAGTGTAGTGTGATAGAATCAGCTAGATGGGTTCCAGGGTCTTCATCCAGGATAGGAATGCCCACACTGAATCATTCAATCAGAAAATGCCTGCGAAGCCCAGCCCATGCTGACCCTTTACAAGCGGAAGTCATTATTACTGCTGTTTTCTGGAAGGAATGAGTTGAGGATCATACTAGCTTTTCCTAAGCCCTGTACCACTCAGACCTGCTTCAAAACCCTCTGCGAATGCCAAGCCACCACTGCAGTCTGGAAGTTCTTCCTTAATCTGTTCTGAAGCTCTCTTGCTAGAAGTCTGTCCTAAATAATACTAACGAGGGTTAGAGGTATGGCTAAAGAGGCCAGCAGTCAGCCCAAGAAGGGCTTCATAAATTAAAGTTTGGTGGGAGTATCAGTGAAGGACTGTATTTGGCTGCATAGAACAGAAACCTGCTGCAGTGACTTAACCAGTGAATAGAGATTTATTTTTCTTTATAGTATAGAAAGCTTGTAGGACTCAATACAGGATTGGTGTGACAGCGCTGCAATGCCACTGGGCACCCACCTTCATCTGCTTTCCACTTCACCATGCTTACAGAGTAGTTTTGGCCTCATAATCACAACAGGGCTGCTCTGCCTCTGGACATCACATACATATTTCAGGTAGGAAAAAGGTGAAGAAGAGATAGGCAGAGGCCAATCCAGTTTGTCCTCTTAGGAAAAATAAATAGTAAAACAATAGCTTTCCCAGAATTCTCTCGTCCAGTTTATTTCTGCCAGAGCTGCAGCCAGCAGTGAGAGCAGGTCTTGAGAGATAAGTGCTTTTGGTGCCCTGAGCAACATCCAAGTTCTGTCAGTGCAGTGGAAGGGGAGAATGAATAGTGAGGAAGATGTTATGTTCAGCAATGTTAAATTCGATGAAGTCACTGAGGGGTTGGTTTTCAGACATGCGAGTTCAGAAATGTTAATAGCTTGACTAACAGAGGTTCCTCTCTAGGGAGTGGACCAGGACTGACAATCTTAGCAGAAAAATAATTTTAAAGTAACAAATCAGCATAGCATTTTACCACTGAGATTGCAACAGCCAAGTGACTGGGAATCCTTTCCTCCACTGCTGAGGACATTGTTTCCCCCGCAGAAAATCCGTGGTGTGGAGAAGACAGCTTCTCAGGGAAGGAGTAAAGGAAGCCTACTGCGGGCTCTCAGGCGGGGCTGCCTTAACCTTCTCCAGCCTCCCCAGAGATCCAGTTACCAAAGCAGCTGGTATCCACTTAACTATTTGTATCCACAGTTAAGGCTGCCTCTGGGCTGGGGAACTGGGGAGAAATTCTTGCTTTTTGGCTCAGTTCTGTTCAATGCACATGTACTGAGTACCTACTGTGAGCCAGGCCCTGCACTAAGGGTTGGAGCAGAAGAGATGCATTAGGTACAACTCCTGCCCTTGGGGAGATCTTAGTCCGGTGGGCTGGAGACTAGCCATTTCCGAGACTTCGTGGAGAACGCTGCTTCTCTGTGAACACATTATTCCTTCCATTTCCACTGGCTTGTTCCTCTTGGCATGTGAGTGTGTACACAGACATGCACACACACACACACACACACACACACATACACAATCAATCAAGTTATTCTTGTCTTAAACACAAAACCTAACAAGCTTCTCTCATCCTTTCCATCCCTTCTTCTTAGGCCTCTTTCTCTTCCTTCCCCTGTAGAATCAACCTTCCTGAAACACTGTCAGGACTCCTGGTCTCAGGTTTTCATCTCCTGTTTTATCTCCTGGACCCATTGTGTTGCAGAGTCTCATATCAACTGCAATGAGACCTGTTTTTTCAGTACCACCAGTCTCCTACCAGCTGCCAAATTTAATGGACCCTTTTGCCTTTGACTTCATTGACCACTCACTGTCTTAGGTCGGTTTCCTGAAAGCAGGACCTGAGATGGAGATTCATGTGCATGTCATTTTTTTGAGGGTGTACTCTCAGGGGAAACCTGTAGGGGAGTGGGTGATGCAGAAGAGACGGCGGGAAGAGCTGAACAAAGATGTGATTTCAGGTGGAGTCCAGTCATAGCCTGATCCCATGGGGAACTCTGGGGCACAGACTGCACTGTGGAGTCAGTCTTGCTTTTTACCCTGCAATGGTCAGTCATTGACCGTGAGCACCTGGGGCTGGGGGCAGCATCCTGCATGACTCTCTGGCACCTGCAGCAGAGACCATTTTAATACCCCAAGGTGAGTCTCCAGGGAAGGGTTCAGGTTGCAGTTAGCACCCACAGCAGCTGGGGATATGCAAATCAAACCAGACCAGTTAAGGGGAGCGCAGGGAATCGGAGTAGGACCCTGTATCAGTCTGTTCTCATATGACTATAAAGAACTACTCGAGACTAGGCGATTTATAAAGAAAAGAGGTTTAATTGATTCACAGTTCTACATGGCTGGGGTGGCCTCAGGAAACTGACAGTCATGGCGGAAGGGGAAGCATGTCTTACATGGCAGCAAGAGAGAGAAAGAGAGAAAGAGAGAGAAAGAGAAGGAAGAACTGTCAAACACTTGCCTAATTATCAGATCCTATGAGAAGTCACTATCACGAGAACAACATGAGGGAAACTGCCCCCATGATCCAATCACCTCCCACCAGGTCCCTCCCTCGACACATGGGGATTATGGGGATTACAATTCAAGATGAGATTTTGGTGGGGACACAGAACCAAACTATATCAGATACCAACAATATCTCCTACATTCTTCCTGCTGCATTTGGAGAATGTTAGCACGTTCTCCCCTTTCCTGGTTTTCTGACACCATCCCTCTAGTTTTTACTGGAGAGAATCATGGCCCATCCCAACCTAAGGAAGCATCTTACATCTTAGCAACAACCACACTGTAATAATATTTTTGATTCTTCGGACCTTTGTGCTCACCACAGCTTCCAAGAGAGAGTTGCAGACAATTATCTTAGTCACAATCTCGTCATTTGTGGTATTTGTCATTCCACTGACTGCAACCCTGTTGATTCTAGGACAACTCAAGTCTGCTCTCAGCGAATACGTGGCCAGGCTGGAGGGGGTGAAGTTACTCAGGAGTAACAAGAGGCTGGGCGCCATCAGGGCCCGGATGCTTGGGGCCACCAGGGCCACGGGGGATGTGCTGGTCTTCATGGATGCCCACTGTGAGTGCCACCCGGGATGGCTGGAACCCCTCCTCAGCAGAATAGCTGGTGACAGGTAACTTATCCCCTGGGCTTGCAAAGCAAGACATGGGACTGGGAGAAATAGTCTACAGAGTCAGCCACTCACAGAACAACCCTCCCGTTAATTTCTGAGTCCCCATTAGAGAGTGATCTATTCCTCTCGGTTTTCAGATGTTTAAGCCTTTTAAGAATAGGGAGTTAGAGTTGGAAAGAGAGTTAGAGGTGTTCCAGTCCATCTACCTCATTTTATAGATAAAGAAACTGAGGCCTGGAGAACAGCTTCTATAAGGTTGCAAATACTTAAAATTGTATTAAATTGTATGATAAGGTAAGTCACAACTTACCATGGCTATCACTGGCTTTGGTGAAAAATCGGCAATTTTAATCAACCTTGTAAAATAACCTGGGGAAAAAGTCTCTGAACAACACTAGGCCATAGATGACTCACCCATAAAAAGAAAACATTAGGTTCTGTGATCGCTAAGCAGCATTCTTTGTTTCCCCAGCTTATACAAGGGGTCCCTAATTTTCTACATAAGGCCAATCCTTAGAAATGTGAAATTGGAGAGGATTGTATTACATTACCCAGTAGACAAGCATCTTAACATTTTTCTCAACCATTTCTCTGCTCTCCTTCCCTCATCTGACTGTCAATCTCTTTCTCACTTGCTGGCTCAAGACAAACAGTTCCTAAACGTGTCTGGTCAGCTGTTACCCTCAATGTGAATATCTCACCCAGCAAAACTGAAACGTGGTGGCTGGCCCACCTTGGACCACCTCAGGCCTACCCCTTGGAGCTCATGTAGGCATGTAGCAGAGTAGAACCACAATCAATAATTGTTTGATGGTGCCCAGCCAGATAGGACCAATGCTAGAATGAAGCCTGCAACTTCTACCCTTTGCTCCTACCCATGGTAAATGTTTATTATCTCCCTTGAAGTTAGGGATGAGCAAATATAAGAAAACATTCCTGTACCACACTGGAATGAATCCTAGAGACATCGGAGTTACCATCCTGCCGAATGGAGATGGTTTCAAATGACAGAAAGTAAATTGTTAATAGTTCAGCATTCCATTTTAACAAAAAAGAACAATCAGAACTCTAGTGAGATCAAGACAGATCAATGTTGTCCAGTTTCATGAAACAGATTGCCTCTTGACTCACATAAGAAAAGAAGACATAAATTCAGCAGTAGGGCAAGGACTAGGACACAAAAATGCACAAGCCGGCCAGGCGTGGTGGCTCACGCCTGTAATCCCAGCACTTTGGGAGGCTGAGGCAGGCGGATCACCTGAGGTCAGGAGTTCGACACCAGCCTGCCCAACATGGTGAAACCCCATCTCTACTAAAAATACAAAAATTAGCTGCGCTTGGTGGTATGTGTCTGTCATCTCAGCTACTTAGGAGGCTGAGGTAGAAGAATTGCTTGAACCTGGGAGGCAGAGGTTGCTGAGAGCCGAGATCACACCACTGCCCTTCAGACTGGCGACAGAGTGAGACTCTGTCAAAGAAGAGAGAGAGAGAGAGAGAAATCAAAGAAAATGCACAAGCCCTCCAAAGCTACCATTTTTGATTCTGTTCCATGCAAGAACCATCTTGAAATCACAATGATATCTATCATCACTGGAGTCATACTCTGAAGTTGATCTCACCCATTGGCCATGTAATTCCCGTCCTGGTATCACACACAGGTGGCTGTCAGACGGACCATGAAGAGCATCTTGTCCTACCTCACAATTTCACTGTCAAGAATCCTGAGTTCTAGGAAAGAAAAAAAAGACCCCTTGGGGTCAAGCAGCCACCTGACGGCTGGGCTGTTTTCTATGCTGCTTTTATGCAGACATTTAGAAATGCAGAAATTAATATTATTCAACCTTATGTATGTATAACCCTCACAGAGTTCTCTCATATACCTTCTCTAATGACCCCTGTGAGATGCCTCAGGCAGGTATTTTAGCTTCTGTTTTATAGGGGGGAAACTGAGGCTCAGAAAGGTGACATGATGTATAAGGCAGTGAATTCATAGTGGAGTCAGGTTTTCTGACTCTGGGTCCGGTCCTCTTTTTATTGTGTATGCTTTCTTTTTAAGAGTTGAAGACGGTCAGAACATTGGTCATCCCTAACCCCACTTCTGGTTGTGAGACACATGTTCCCTACCGCTATGAGTCCCTTGTATCTGCTTCTCACAGTGGGGCCCCATTTTGCAGATCTAGGTGAAGGAAGAAAGACATGGCAGTACCTCAGTGTCCTCAGCTAGGAAGAAAATGGGGCTCCCTGGGAATCCCAATTTCTTGTGCCCTTCCCCTCTCCTCTTTTCCCCGTCTGCCTCTCTGCCTCTCTCATGGTCTCTCTCTCTCTCTCTCTCTCTCTCTCTCTCTCTCTCTCTCACACACACACACACACACACACATGCACACTGGGCCTCTGATCCTGGTGTGTTACTGGCTTGCCTTCCTCTTTGGCGTCCATCTCTCCCATGTGACAGGAACATATTCTCCTCATCTCCACACCTCTTTCATGGCTTCTTGTCCACTCTGTTTTCTCTGGGCCCCGGTGTGCAGCTTGTAAGTCCTGGCAGGCGAGGATCTGGAAGAAAAGCTGCCTCTCTGGGATCTGGGTCCCACTCTCTCCATTCCACACGGCAATGCTCTGTGAGCAGCTGCTGGGAGAGCAGCCCCATCGAGTGTGTGTTTTACCCCACCAGGAAGGGACTTCACCACATGCCTCGTGCAAAGCAAAGCTGCAGAAACCATTTGGTGCAGCTCCTCATGGAGCAGAAAGGGGGCCCAGCCATCTCTGAGGCTCGTGTCAGGAGACATTCTGTCACCAGATGAAGACACAGTGCCCAAAAGACAGGAAGGGGTCTTTAAGAGCTCTTATAAAAAAGGTGGGGTGGGAGTGGCGAGTGAAGTCAATTAGCTATAAATTAGCTATTTCAAAGAGTCATAGCCTCCTCCACACCCTGGCCAAGGAATTCAGAGCCTGCTGACCAGCCTTTGTTCCTTGTCCCTGCCTAGTAGGTTCCCGCTAGCCATGTGACAACTTGATTTGAATTGGTAGAAATCCCTTCCTCATGACTCCCATTCCTCAGAAAATGGGTCATAACACACTGATTTTATTGGAATAAAACATCTTAGTACCAACTGTCAGCAACTTGTCAAAATTAAAATACAAATTTATAGTAACGATGATATTAGAGGTGTTCTCTAGGGTTGCACAGTGTACAACTCCTATAACTGTTCATAGCAACCCTACATAGAGTCTCCCTGTGGGCAAGTGATTTTAGGGCAGCCCTGGGAGGTGCTGATTGATGGCCAGTTTCTACACAAAGTAAGGACGATGGGAATCAAGACCAGCTGTTGTATCCAGCTCTCAGCTGCCTTGTGCAGACTGACAGCTCCCATACCCAAGCCAAGCAGTGGAAGCCATACCCCTGGAAGGATGAAGGTTTCTAAGGGGAAAGGGACAGTCTTGAAAGGGGCTGAAAGATGATATCATCTTAAGAAGCTGGCCAAGTTATCTCTTACTTGAAGTTGGATCTGGTCCCTATCTGTGAGATATGCATCAGGCTCAGCCAGGGCGGCTGTGTGGAGAAGCAATGTGGGGCAGGAAGCAGAACACCTCCCACTCTGCCCTTTGAGGGGTTAAATGATGGAAAGCAGTGTAAGAACCCCCTGTGTTTGTGCGTGTGTGTCAGCATGTGAGAATCTGAGTGTGTGTGGGGGGGGGGAGAGAGAGAAGGGGGAGCAAGCGTGTGTGTGCGTGTGCGTGCGCGCGCGTGTGTGTGTGCGTGTGCGTGCGCGCGCGCGTCTGTGTGCGTGCGCATGCGTCAATGAGCAGCAGGCGGTCAGGATGCCTCCTGGCCCTCTAGAGGGAGTAGCCTTCTTTGGCGCAGATACCCCAAGGCCAGCTGCCATCGTACTTCATACCCCTCAGCATGACACGTCCTCATATCTGCCCCTGGAAGAGCCGGTGCCAGTCCTACCGTCACACCTGAGCAGCAAGCGCTCTGGGAAGGGAGAATTCAGAGCGTTCTGCTTCTGCTATAAGAGACTTTCCACCAACACCAAGAATGAGCATGAACTTTCAAAACGGCTCATGCACCACGGACCTCTACGAACATCCAGGCTCAGGAGAATTAATGAGGAATGAGATAAATGAAGGCTTACGCTTTATTGCGGCAAAAGGTTATGGGAAGGCTGAAACTACAGTCAGCTCTTGAATATCTGGACAGTGATGTATTCGTTGATCTTACATATTTCAGTGAACCAGTCTTTGCTGGCAGCTTGACACCTTCTGTTTGCCTTTTGAAACACAAGCACTTGATCTCCTGGAACTTAGGCTTAACATAGGATCAACCTGATACCTGCCTGAGGGTTAGAACTCAATTCACAGGTGAGAGAATGATGAAGTAAGCAGACACTTCTAGCTCCTTCCAAGTCAAACGAGGTAACCTCGTTATTTTGCTTGAATTCCCAGAACACCAGACACATCTGTAGATAAAAAAGCGCAAAGCTAAATGAAGACTGTGGGTTTTTTTGTTTTAATTAATCACGCTTTTTGAGTCACTAGACTACAGTTACTAATTTAGCCCTGCTTAGGCAGCCAGCCTCTATGGTCCATGGGAATAAAGACCAAAATAGAAAACACCCCTCACTTCATTCATTGACATTTTATTCTTTATCTCTATCCAAAATGTACTCAGAGAGGCTCAAGATTAATCACTGTTACATGCAGTTAAAATAGAGGAAAAAGAAGATTTCAGAAAGGAAAAGAGGCTATTGGGAATTAGGGGTAATACAGTTATTAGAAATGAGTTTTACACGTGACTCTGAGCTTCCAGAAAGCAAAACAAAAAGAGAAATATAATGAATTTTAGAATTCTCATTTTCTAATAAAAAGTAATGTACTCCTTTGTTAAGAAGTACACAGCAGAGGCTGGGTGCAGTGGCTCACACCTGTAATCCCAGAACTTTGGCAGATCGAGGCTGGCGGACCACTTTGAGCTCAGGAGTTCGAGACTAGCCTCAGCAACATGGCAAAATCCTGTTTCTCAAACGCACGCACGCACACACACACACACACACACACACACACACACACACACACACACACAGTAGCCAGGCATGGTGGCTCGCGCCTGTAATCCCAGCTACTAAGGGGGCTGAGGCTGAAGAATCACTTGGGCCTGGGAAACGGAGGTTGCAGTGAGCCCAGATTGCACCACTGCACTCCAGTCTGGGTGACAGAGTGAGACCTTTAAAAAAAAAAGAGAAGAGGAAGAAGAAACACAGCACAGAGGTCTAGGATGAATTGGTTGTGGGAATGCTTGAATGCAAGTCCCTTTCTTGTTGTCTTATGATTGCTGAAGATGGCACAAATTTCATGGATTTCTTCTGAATTCAGCCACACAATTTCCTGGCTGTTGATTCCAAAATTCTGCAAAATGCTTTGCCAATAGCCAAATTTATCCATTATTCATTGCACAGTAAGTGGAGACTCTGGAGGGAGCTCTAGGTGCCCTCATTTCCTCCCCAGTCTAGGTTCTCAGTTTTCTTAGGTCAATGCAGGGTACTCCCAAAATAGGGGAGACCCAGAGGGATTATGGTCCCCTTGCCTTCCAGCAGAAACAATGTGAAAGTGGCAGGAAAAGCATAGTAAGATCCTTGTTCTAAATATAGACCCCACAACTCCTTACACCTATGTCAATTACCTAAAGCCACGGATTAAAGCAGATATGAAATGGTGTGACCACCCTGGCTCTCTCCAAGACGATGTAACTGAGATGGAATTTGATGGTAATGGAAACACAATGTGGCTGGTATCTCTCCTCCCAGGAATCTCACTTCTCTTTGTGTGATAGCTTCCAGCCACCCTTAAATTCAGGCCCGATCCATTGCATGGCACCAATTTGAGACATAATTATCATGACAGGCCAGGGGGAGAAAATGTGATTGAGATATTGGCTAGGTGGATAGCAGCTCCTGGTACACCTGAGTGATTACCTACTTAGTTTAAAAGTATATGACCCACTGTCAGTTTCCCACATCACACTGCAGTCGTATCTCCAGGCTGTCCAAAACAATTGGGCTAAAAAGCAATCACCAACTGTAGCAGGAAATAAGCAAGTAAACCAAGATTTAGGACTTTGCTTATAGATACCACATGTTCATATACACATGTATTGACAGTCAGGATACTTCTAGGACTTGGAAATCTTGATTTCTCAAGCCATTCAAGTTTTATGATACAAGGAGAAAGAAGAAATAGACCTGAGAGTAGGGGTCCATAAACTCTCTGACCTTATGCACAATAGTTTGTACATGAACATGTAAGATTTCAGTCCGGAGTGGCCCAGTTTTCCCAAGTCTCAAAGGGATCAAGGACCCCAAAAGAAGTTAAGAGCCACAGTCCTAGAGCATTGCAGCTGAGAAGGGCCTTTGTGAGAAGTAGTTCAACCTCCCATTCTACAAATGAGAAACCCAGAGAGGTATAAGAGGTGTCTCAAGATTACACAGTTCATTAGCAGAGCTGAGCCTAGGACCCCTCTCTCTATCTCTCAGTGCTGTCAAGAGAGGTTTTTGAAGAAAAAAAATTACTGACATGCTCTTTAAAGTGATAGACCCCAATTCCTTATGGAAAAACATTTTGTAGAACAGTGCTGTACAATATAAATATAACACGAGCCACACATGTAATTTAAACATTTCTAATAATCACATTACAATAAAAAGAAACAGATGAAGTTAATTTTAATAATATATTTTAGTAAACCCAATATATCCAAAATATTATCATTTCAACGTGTATTCAATGTAGAAATTATTGAGCTTTTTGCATCCTTTTTTCCATACTAAGTATTCTCAATCCGGGGTGTATGTTACAGTTACTCCACGTCTGATTTGGATAAACCCCATTTGAGGTATGGGTGTCTGGTGGCTGCCATATTGGGCAGCCCATGTACAGACTATGTTTTCTGTACCCAGCAAGTGAATGCTTTGTGTCTCTTCTTTGATTCTACAATTCCTTGCAGGAGCCGGGTGGTATCTCCAGTGATAGATGTGATTGACTGGAAGACCTTCCAGTATTACCCCTCAAAGGACCTGCAGCGTGGGGTGTTGGACTGGAAGCTGGATTTCTACTGGGAGCCTTTGCCGAAGCATGTGAGGGAGGCCCTCCAGTCCCCCATCAGCCCCGTCAGGTGAGGCCCCATTTCACACCTGCTTTGCCTTGGCCTCCTCAGGATGGACTCTGCAGCCTGACTGCCGGGGGTCTAATCCTGCCTCCATAGTGTCCTACTAAATCACTTATTTATGCCACAGTTTCCTTATCAGTAAATTGGGAGCAATCATAGTATTTACCTTAGAGAATTCTGAAGATTGAATATGTGAAAAGCGCTGAGAGACACCAACCACCCAGATGGAGGTGTTGCCACCATTATATTGTTGTATTCATAAAGTTCTGCCACGCTTTTCTGGATAGCATCAGTTAATGCCCCACTGTGGCAACCTGAGATGGAATCTTGGCCCAGCTCTCTCATAAGGTACACTGTGGATTGCTCAGGTCCTGTCTTAGCAAATAGGAAGAATTCAACCAGATGAACGCTAAGAACCATAGGTCCCAAATAGATCCAGTTGTATGGGTCGCTTCTCACATGTTTGGTTTTTGGATGACTATTCTATTTAAATAGATGTACCAAATATCTTATGCATAACAAACCACCTCAAACTTGGTGTAAACAACAGCCATTTTATTAAGCTCATGAACTCTGTGGGTCGTGAATTCAGAAAAGACACAGTGGGGTTGGTTTTCTGCCTCCGTGGTTTCTAGGGTACATAAGGATTTTAAAAGTTTCCCAATGCTATAAAGTTAACGAGAGGTGAATCCAGAATTAAAACTCAGACAGCCAGGCCCTGAGACCACTGGCTTCACTGCTATGCTATATGTTAAATGCAAGGCCATGGTTCATTATTCACAATTGCAAAATCCAAAAACCTCTAAAAAGCAAGCATTTGTTTAATAATTCATTAGGCAGCAGGCCAAGTGCAGTGACTCACTCCTGTAATTCTAGCACTTTGGGAGGCTGAGGCGGGTGGATCATTTGAGGCCAGTAGTTCGAGACCAACCTGGCCATCATGGCAAAACTCTATCTTTACTAAAAATACAAAAAAAAAAAAAAAAATTATCTGGGCATGGTGGTACACTCCTGTAGTTCCAGCTACTTGGGAGCCTGCGGCATGAGAATCACTGGAACCCAGGAGTGGAGGTTGCAGTGAACTGAGATGACACCACTGCACTCTAGCCTGGGCAACAGAGCAATATTCTGTCTCAAAAAAACAAAAACAAAATCATTAGGCAGCAAAAGCTGCCTTGAACTGACATGGATGTCTGCATCGGCCTTATTTATCCCACTTACAGCTTACTGTGAAAATATATGTATGTTTCACCAAAGAAATATTAGTATGTTTAACTAAAGAGTGGCCCAGACCCCACTAGGACTGATGTGTTTCCCTTTTTAAAGTCCAAAATATTCTGCATTAAAAAACACACCGGCCTCACAGGTGTCAGAAGAGGAATGCTGAATTTGTAACATCAAAATCCAGTGAGCACTTAAAGTGTGGCATGCACAGAGCTACGCATTTTACATGACTTGCCTTTTTCATCCCCTCAAAACACAATTATGAAGCACTATTTTATCCTCAATTAGAGGTGAGGAAGCTGAGCTCAAAGACACCTATCCCACCTAAGATCTTACAAATTGGGAGTGGCGGAGTTGGAAATTATACTGAATAATCATTACAATATCAGTTTTTAGTATTCTGGTATAATGTCGAATTTTTATAATCTAAAGACCAGTAGCTTTGTTAATGCATTACCATTTTTTTTGGTAATTAAGAAAAATCTAAACTCTTAGTCATTTACACTTTGAAAAATACCCAGAATTTAGTTGCATTAAAATTTCTTCCTTCTAGATGAAGAGACCCTTTTTCAAAAACCTTCTGACTATATCTTTCTCTGTTTAAAATCCCTCTGAGGAATATGATGATTTTAATTTCCTTATTAAGGGTTTCTAGCTTCCTGTGTTTATAAATCATATATTTTTCCCCCAGGGCAGTGGGGACTTACCTGCTTCCAGGGTCCCTGGTGGATTCATCATAGAATTGGGGAGAGGATGGGTGGTTATTAGGAAAACAGAAGAGGGTAAGAAAGAGAAAGGGAGAAAGAGCCTGAACACGTTGCTGTGTCAGGCCTGGTGCTGCCTCTCTTAGGGTACTTTATTTTAACCAAGACCTTCTTCCCAAACATCTTTCCAGAGAGACTCAAGCCAGAGGGCAGGGGAGCCTCAGGTGTGGTCCCTGGACCCTCTGTAGGAGCAGTACCTGAGGACAGAGTATGAAAGGCCTGGGCAAGCATAGCTCTCTTTTCATCAAATACTGGGATCTCTCACATCATGGCTCTACTCCAGTCTTGCAATTAAAAACGTTGTTTTCTCCCTGAGCCCAAAGCCTGTTCTCTCGGCCCCTGGAGCTCCTACCTGGGAAGCCCCAGCCCCCAGCTTTGCCTGCTGTGCTCTGGCTTCTGAACTGCAGTGCCCTGCCCGTCTTCTGTGTCCAGGAGCCCTGTGGTGCCTGGAGAGGTGGTGGCCATCGACAGACATTACTTCCAAAACACTGGAGCGTTTGACCCTCTCATGTCGCTGCGGGGTGGTGAAAACCTCGAACTGTCTCTCAAGGTATGTCCTGGATCAAGGGAGGACACAGGCAGGATATCTGGAGTAGTGTGTATGGTCACATCTTGGAGGCAGGCATTAGACAGGTCACTGGGAAGGCATGAGGCTGTGGGAAAATGATAAGGTCATTCCTGTGTTGTGTGTCTAACCTCCCATTTCTCACAGTTTCCCATCTCTCTTGTGCTGAAGTTTGGTTTCACTCTCAGCGCCCTCATGAAATTGACCCTCACCCCCCTCAAAACCTGCTTCCAGGAATGGGGATACTCTCAGTTATTTTAACCTCTGTGCAGAGATTCCAGAGGCTCTCATACATTCTCTATCCATAGCATTCTTAGCATCTTAGTAATTTTATCACAGCACCCATAGACCGAAACAAATACACAGAGTTCCATGTAATGAGTAGTTTGGTCCAAGCCATTTAATACTTGTAGTAAAAACTTAGCACCTGTTGGGAACCACACAATTACTTGAACTTTGGAATCGCCCTTATTTCCTGTTCCACATTGGTTTCTAGCATGATATTTGCTTTTTAATCCCAGTACCCTCCAAAAACCCAATCCTCCAAAATATTCATCATCAAAAGTACGGAGATCTAATGCTGAAAGTGTGGATTACCTCAAGCTTATATTCTGCATAAAGTCCAACAGATGTCAGCATGTTTCTCTCAAAAATTGAACAGCAGACGCTGTGAATTTGCTGGGGCACCCTGGAGCACCTTTGCACACAGTTTGGGAACTCCAGTTTTGGTGTTTCCATTCAGATGTTGCTTATCCTAGGACTGTTTTCACTTTAACCTTCATCCCCAAATGTGGAATGAAAGGCTTCCTGCCAAATGAACTCCAGCCATTTGGGAGTGGGAGAGCAGAGGGAACTTTCTTAAAATAGTAAAGACTATGTCTCAGGAAAGCTTGCTCTGTTTCTACCACAAACAGCTTCTGGTGCCTTTGTAGCACACTTCATAAGCTTTTAGATATTCCCGGATAATTGGGGACCTCTTTTTCCCCAAAGTTGGGGTGTTAGTTCACATGCTGCATCTCTCTAAGTGCTGGATCTGCATGTGTTTGAAGAGCAGCACATTCAGCTAGTTGTATGGGAGTGGCCCCCTTGTCCCCATTTTGGGACAGCTGCCTCTATTCTCTCCACTGAATCACTCCCCTGCTCAGAACTTCCAAATCCAGAAACTCCACTCCACCCTGAGGACCATAATCATCTTCACCATGTGTGCTCACGATTTCCTGTGCATTTTGCCAGCCCCTCATAGACAAGCCTCCTTATTTCCCATCGTTCTTAAAGGCGGAATGCCGAGGTGTTTATCTTCTCCCTTCACGGCAGGCCTGGCTCTGTGGTGGCTCTGTTGAAATCCTTCCCTGCTCTCGGGTGGGGCACATCTACCGAAATCAGGATGCCTACTCCCCGCTCGACCAGGAGGCCACCCTGAGGAACAAGGTTCGCATTGCTGAGACCTGGTTGGGGTCATTCAAAGAAACTTTCTACAGGCATAGCCCAGAGGCCTTCTCCTTGAGCAAGGTAAGGAGAGAGCCAGGTGGGGGTTTCTGTGTCCAGCACAGGGCCACCAGCAGGAGGTGGGCCAGGGAGGGCTCCTCTCCCTTGCCTGAAGGGAAAACAGAAGATTCTGGCTTGAGCTTCCCACAAGCTGCACTGTCTCAAGTGGCTTCTCCACCTGGTGAGGCTGTCCTTTGTCTCTCCGGCTTCTCCATGGGACATCACAGCTGGCCCTGGCTGAAGATCCCTAACATCTATTCAATGACATCTATGAGATGTGATCCCTCACCCGGGGCCAGGGGAGGGATTGGCACAGAAAAGCGATGAGATAGGTCTCCAAGGCCAGGCCTCCTTTCGTCCTGAGCAAAGGGCTTAAGGCTATGAAATGGTCTATGACATGAAACAAATATGAAATACAAAAATAGAGCCCCAAAAAGCCATAGAAAAATAAAAATTTTCAACATTTAACTAAATGTCCATGAATAGCCCATTATCAGTCAGTCAGCTGCTGCTCAGCCCAGTCCTTCCAGAGTGACCCATAAACGCTGTTGAATGCGGGAAGTGGGTTCACATTAATGCTTGCCATGCTGAAAGTGGGGGCTCCAAAGACAAGATTCCCAGAACCCACAACAGTCCTGGAGCAGCTCTCTCAATCCCCTCAGCAGCCTACACTGCTGGGGTGTAAGCTAGGTGTGAGCTAGGTGTGAGTTTGGTGTGAGCTAGGTGTGAGTTCAGTGTGAGTTTGGTGTGAGCTAGGTGTGAGTTTGTGTGCCACGGATGAAGTCTAGGCCCTTTAAATGGAAAGACATGCCTGAGTTGCAGGGCCAGCCTGACAGAGAAGCCCTGTAGAGCAGCCCCAGTGCC
Source organism: Cheracebus regulus (assembly GCA_963574635.1). Classification (NCBI taxonomy): domain Eukaryota; kingdom Metazoa; phylum Chordata; class Mammalia; order Primates; family Pitheciidae; genus Cheracebus; species Cheracebus regulus. The sequence continues at coordinate 21,092 of CAUYQU010030069.1, read as the reverse complement.
TCCCCTTCCACCCTGATCCTCAGGGTTCTGCCTCCCCATTCTACATCTGACCCCTTCCCTAAGTGGGAATAGCCTCCAGGTCCTGGGGTGTGTTGGGGCTCCTTGAACTTCAAGGTTCTTTGTTTCTTTAGCTTGGGAAAGTGTTAATAGTACTCAGAGTCCCTGGGCTCAACAGTAATTCCCAAGGTCTAGACAGGCTAGAGTCTCTCTTGGATGCCGTTGCTTAGTCACACTATTACACAGAGTGGCACTGGCTCTTTTCCTGGTACAGGAGAAATGCTACTAACAGCAGCCTCCTTCGTTCCTCCAGGAAGTCACTGGGATTGAAAGGAAAACTCTCACAAGACCCAGCTCAATGACTAGCTAGCATCTTTGTTCTTCTTTAGTCTCCTTCTTCATCTCCATCTGTGGGAAGTGGAAGCACCTGTCCAGTTCTAGCCACCAATCTAGAAGCTGTATTGTCTGATGGTTAAGCCCATGGACTCCAAGAACAAGATGGTCTGGGTTTAAGTATTGCTTATATGATCCAGAAAGTTACTTAAACACTCAGTGTTTCTGCTTCCTCATTTGTTAAGCCTTCCTTCTGTTGTTAGGATGAACAGATATGCTAATAAATCCACAGCACTTGGAAGAGTGCCTGGCTGGAGTAAGCCCTGACTATGTGTTTACTATTCATATCATCATTATCGTCATGGCTATTAATGGCCAGTGAAGGTCAACCAAGCACCTGCTCTGTGCCAGGCCCTGGGTGGGTCCTACAGGGGACACAGAACCATACCCAGTGCTTATCAGGTTCCTGGTAGGGAAGGAGCTCCTCTGGAAGAGATAATGTTCGCAAAGGTGAGAGTGATTCATCCTAGACAGGCATCTTTTCAGGGGAGGTCACATCTGAAGAGTGGCTGAATGGGTTCAACTCAGATATCCAGAGAACGGGTTGGGGGAAGACTCTGGAGCCACTGAGGGTCAGGCTAAAGAGTTTAGACTTTATTCAATTGGCAATGGGGAGCAAGTGGCCTTCTACAGAGTTCTGTAGAGGTCCACAGTGTTTCTCTGGTTTTTTAATCTCTTGGGTTCCTTTTGGCCAACGCATCTATTTTTCTCTCTTGGGATGTCAATTTGGTATTAGCTTTGCTTTCAGAGGCCATTTTCTTAACATTGGCACAGACCGTATTTATAAAGAACTATTAAGGAAGTGTTAAATATTGCATAATTTTTGATGCACCAGACTAACTTTCCACTAGAAAATATTGCATAATTTTTGATGCGCCAGACTAACTTTCCACCAGACAGGCTCATTAGGACATGGCATGTTGGCTGTGGCCAGCCTAATGCAACAGCATGCAAATTATTTACAGAACTCCAGCCTCTTCCCACATTTGTTGGTGCAATTAGAAGGGCCTGTGAATATATACTAATATATATAGTCTCTGGGGGCAGGGCCCAGGAATCTACATTTTAAGCAAGCTCCACGGGCATTACTCAGGCAGGTGCTCAGGGAATCACACTTCAAGAAGTATCCAGAGAGAATTTCAGTACAGCAGACTTACCACATCTCCAGCTGAGGACTAAAAGGGAGAGAAAGCAGAACCAAACCAAGCGTACTTCACACAGCCTGGTGAACCCATGTCTATTGTCAGATTAGAGGAGCAATCTAACAGAGTTGCAGCAAGTGGGAACTCTGACATAGCCAGCTTGCTTCCTCTCCCATGATAGGAAAGGTTTCTCTCTGTTTTTGTCTGTGTTCATTCCAATCCACCCTTGTCACCTCTTTCTTCCCTAAAGAATCCAAGATTTGGTACTAAACTTTTGGGTATGGTTCTTTGTATCATCAACAGAGCCAAAAACATTAATTTGTCCTAGTGTTAAGGATTTGCTTTGATCTTCATCCTAGGACAATTATATCATAAAGGAGAATCTCAAAAAGAGGGGATAGTGTAGCCCAAAAGAATGATTCATTAATGGTACCCAGAGGTGAAGAAAGATAAACTTGCCTTTCCCCAACCTCTAGCCCACGATTTCCCAGCCAACTTCATCTCAATTGCCTTTGGGTCAGTTCCTGCCTCCATGAAGCCCATCGTGGTTTCTCCTTACATCAACCTAGGTGCAAAGCCCCACCATTTTGCCAGCTTCTGCAGAAAAATCATTAAAGCAAAGATATCATAGTCTCTTTTTTGTTGTCAAGATGTAGTCTTGCTCTGTCGCCCAGACTGGAATGCAGTGGCGTAATCTCAGCTCACTGCAGCCTCTGCATCCTGGGTTCAAGTGATTCTCCTGTTTCAGCCTCCCAAGTAGCTGGGATTACAGGCACACACCACCATGCATGGCTAATTTTTTGTATTTTTAGTAGAGATGAGATTTCACCATGTTTGGCTGATCTTGAACTCCTGACCTCAAGTGATCCACCTGCCTCGGCCTCCCAAAGTGCTGGAGGCATGGGCCACCACACCTGGCCTATGATAGCCTTTATAGCCTGGAGATTGGAGGGGCTGTGGGAAGGGGCTGGTATCACTTACAGTCTTGCTGGTTCCACAGCTCTCTTAGAGAAGATCTATGCTATTCTGTCCCTTCCAAACCTTCTTCTCCCAACACATGACCCTCCCTACTGCAGCCCTGGAGAACTGTGGTCTTGGCCTCTTCCTTCTGTCTTGATCCTTCAGCTTCTTCCCAGCCATTCCATCCCCAACCATGAGAATTCTGGGCAAGACAAGCTTTCATCTTCCTGTTTGTGTCTTTCTCCTCCCCAGGCTGAGAAGCCAGACTGCATGGAACGCTTGCAGCTGCAAAGGAGACTAGGTTGTCGGACATTCCACTGGTTTCTGGCTAACATCTACCCTGAGCTGTACCCATCTGAACCCAGGCCCAGGTTCTCTGGAAAGGCAAGACATGACCCAGGGAAGATGGGGAGGGGGGAAGAGAGAGGGAAGCTTTCCAAGACAAGAACTAGATGTTCAGCTCTTCCATGTCCCTGGCCAACCACTCACAGTTTAGCAGAGCCTCAGAGGCCTTGGGCCCATCCCCTGCCTTCATGACAGTCTGAGGAAGGTGGCTGGGTTTTGTCCCACAGCCCACCCCAAAGCCCCTTCTTCAGGAGGCCTGTCCCTTAGGGTCAGTGGTTTCAGCTTGACCATACCCATTGTTGTGGCCTGAACAATGCACCTTGGGCTGTACTCCAGAGAATACAGGAAAGGAATGGTGCCTGACCAGGGTATCTCTACAGTGGGATTTGGAATTCACTTCTGTGTGGGTGTCTACTTTCAGCTCCACAACATTGGACTTGGGTTCTGTGCAGACTGCCAGGCAGAAGGGGACATCCTGGGCTGTCCCATGATGTTGGCTCCTTGCAGTGACAGTCGGCAGCAGCAGGTGGGTAGTCAGACTTCTCAGGATGGATGATAGCTCAAGAAGACTTGCAAGTGGGTGATGTTTTTCTGGGATGCTCTGTACTTCCCTTTGAGGTATCTTCTTTCTGTGGTCCCATGTCCCTTGACTGCCATGGTCCCCCATTGTAATGACCCATCACAGCTCTGCTCACCTCACCTCCGTCTGTAAGCACAGACATGGGCCTGTGTCAGAAAATAAAAGCATCTCAGTTGAAGGGAAATGGAGAGGCTGTTTGGCCAAACTTTTCATTTGACAGATGAGAAAACTGAGACTTAGAGTCACTAGCCCAGGGGTTGCAAACTCAGAAGCATCCAGGGTTCAGGCAGCGTTCAATTGTCTGAGGAATGAGGAAGAAGGTAATCAAATCAGGATAAGGATCTAGATGCAAAAGGGTCATTCCAGCCTCCAGCACCATTTGGTCATTAGGAAGGCCTCCTTACATTCTAGGAGTAATTCTTCTCTTCAAAATTTCCATCATGGAATAACTGTCCAAAGTGGTAGAAATCCTCCACTGATGCTAGCTGAGGTCAGGTAGGTCCACTTCTTTTCATAACTAGATGACAACCTAGAAAGCGTAGCCTGTCCCCAGGTCTCTCTCTTTTCAGCTTGTGATGGGAGTTTTTCAGTTATCACATCCCAAAGGCCCCTAAAAAAACCAAACATCAAAGTATAATTTCCTGGAGATATTCACTGGAAGAATCAAAGATCCTGGGGGCAAAAGACAGCATCTCTCTGAGGGTCTGTGGTGCAGGGCTGGACGACGCTGGGCTTGGCAGTGCAGGTCCTGGGGTCCTGGGGACAGGCTCTGGGCTTATAGGACATGTGGGAGGGAGATGCTCAGGATCCATCTGGCTTCCTCTGGCTCTGCCCTTTGCCAGTCTCCTAGGACATACTGATAGGCATTCACACCTGGCACAAGGGATGCAGACATAAACATCAAGTGCTGAGTGAGGAAGCCACATGGTAGGGTGAAAACTGTTCAAGCTTTGCAGTCAGACATAGGTCGGTTTGAATCTGAGCTCCTTTGTTTTCTAGCTGTGTGATCTTGGCAGGCTTCTTTAAATCTTGGTTTCCTCGTCTGCAATTAAGAATAATGTAGCCTTTATAGAGATTATTCCGAGTTTGAAAAAGAAGAATAAAAAAATAAAAGAACAATACAGCTTCCTTCATGCAAAATGAATATTAGCTCTTTTTTGTTCCTTTTTTAATAGTAAGAACTTTAGGATCCTGCAATATTGTAAATTAGATAAGTTGAAAGCCGTTCCCTATAAACACCTAGATAAGATATGCTGGATAAAAAAATATAACACACTCTTTTTCATGAATAAATGAGTTTATAAGAAAGAAAGGGGAACCTCCAGGGGTCGAATAACAAGAGGCAGCTGAAAGTAGAGGAATCAGGCGTGGGCAAAGCTGCCCTGCCACGTGTGAGGGATACTTACCGTCGACCTCAGGAGTCAACGGGTGTTGGCTCCATGCAAGGGTAAGTGACGAGAACTCGGCTTCAGCCCATGAGAGATGAGAAGTCGGAAATGAAACTCCCATAGCAAACCAGCTTTGACCTTCAAAGGGTAACCTGTCCTTGAAAAGTCTGACTAGAAATACCCACCCCTTGCTATAGGAGAATGGCAAGAAGCTTGTTCCTACAGGGGCTTTGAGTAGGAAACAAATTACTCTCCCCTGAGCATTTTTAACCAAAAGCTTGCATCTAATATGGGCTTAGGTTCACATGTGTGCTAATTGTGTAGTTTGGAATCCTCAGCAGGACAGGCTATCTAATTGCAGGGCCCAGAGCAAGATGACAGTGTAGTCTTGAATTTGACAATTATTAAGAATTTCAAGACAGTGACAGCAGAGCATTAAACCAAGTTTATTAAACCAAGAGTCCAAGAATATTAAACCCTTCTAAGCATGAGGCCCCTTGTGACTGCACAGGTCACATGCCCATGAAGCTGATCCTATCTGTAAGTCACAAAATTAACATAAAAATAAGTTCAGGCTGCATTGACAGAAACAAACATTAAATAGTCCTGCAAGGACATGGCTTCCAATTAATCTTCACAGGACCCTCACAGATAAAGCCCCTCTCAGAGGTGTGCACAATCCAACACTACAAACCACTGGAGGAAACAATAACCGTGAGCGAGAGACAGCAAATACAACAAACGGCAGGAAAATTAGTTTCAGGAGCAGGTCAGGGCTCTCCAAAAAGACACCAACCTGGGCTTCCTCATCTGTGCTTTCAACAGTATACCAACAAAACAAAGAGCACTTTTTATGGCCTCACCTATGATACAGTAAATAGAATAACAGAGGAGCATGACAGAATATGTAAATATGAATGTGAGGACAGCTGGAATGTGGAGACTCCAGAGGCTAGGACTAGTCTAGCAGCATGTTTTTGGACTTCACCATGAGATACGGTCTTGCTGACCCCAGCAGAATCTGAAGATTGCCCCTAGACCTTAGCTCTGTTGTGGATTCTTCTTACCTCCTCTACAGCATTGGAGATCTCTTTCTAGCTGCACTAACAACCATTGCTTCTGTCGCAGTACCTGCAGCACACCAGCAGGAAGGAGATCCACTTTGGCAGCCCACAGCACCTGTGCTTCGCTGTCAGGCAGGAGCAGGTAATCCTTCAGAACTGCACGGAAGAAGGCCTAGCCATCCACCAGCAGCACTGGGAGTTCCAGGAGGTGAGTGATCTGTTCAGGAAGAGCCTGGTAGTGCTGCTGGTCAGAAGGAACTGCTGGCTGGCACCGCATCCTGGCGTCTTCCAAGAGGTCAGGTGTTACGGACCTCTGCCTCTGCTTTTGAACTTAGTGGATGGGCAGTCAGTCCTCAGGGGGAGGAAAATGCAGCCCAGCAGCAAAATTGGGCCCCTGGCATCTTCAAATGTAATGATTTGTGAGCTACATGTCTCTGTGTAGCTCTGACATTGGTCATTGCAGAGAGAGGGATCCACCTCTTTTTGAAGTTTATTAGCTCAGTTCACAAGTAGGATGGTGAGGCGTATTACAGAAGCATTCACCACCTTGGGGGTGTGGTTTAGGAGCAATTCAAACTTCCTCCCCCCATCAAGAAACTTCAGATGTAGATGTAGATGTAGATGTAAATATATAGATATCACTTTCTTCCTTTTAATGCAAATTCCACTGTAAGTATTTAATCATTTTAGTAAAATTTTGATCCCTATTACCTTGGGGGAAAGAAACTATTGATCCTTTCCAGAAGTTAGGGAGGAAATAGAAGCAATGTCAGTGCTTAGGGAGAGGGAGCATGTCCCATATACAGAATCGGGATTGGCAGATGACAGTATCAACACTGTGTCCATACACAGCTTTTTCTCCACTTCAAATTCTTCCTGAAATGAGTTGGCATATTAACATACAAACAAATAAATACACATATTTTAAAAATTTCTTTTCTTCAACCTCTACTTGGGAATAAAAAGGATAACATGACTAAGCGGAATCCTTTGCATTGGTACTCTTAAAGCAGGCTGTGAAAGAAGAAAATCATATAACAGAAACTGAAGCTAAGCTCACAATAAGCACTTGAAAACAAAACACTTGGGGCTTTGGTGATCAGCTGAAGGCAGGACTCAAGGGGCCCACACATGCTGAAAGAAGTCTTTTTTTTTTTTTTTTGAAACAGAGTCTTACTCTGTTACGCAGACTGGAGTGCAGTGGTGCGATCTCGGCTCACTGCAATCTCCACCTCCTGGGTTCAAGCGATTCTTATGCCTCAGCCTCCTGAGTAGCTGAGATTGCAGGTGTGAGCCACTGTGCCTGGCTAATTTTTGTATTTTTTGTAGAGACAGGGTTTTGCCATGTTGGCCAGATTGGTCTTGAACACCTGACCTCAGGTGATCCATCTGCCTCGGCCTCCCAAAGTGCTGGGATTACAGGCGTGAGCCATGGTGCCTGGCCTCAAAGAAGTCTCATAAGCCAAGTTAAGGTCCTTTGTATATTATCATAAAGGATTTTTCTAAGCAAGTCCTATTAATAAGATACGCTTTAGAAACAGCATTTAAAAATAATAAGTAAAAGATTAGGGAGTAAGATACATCCAGCTTATTTCAGGCATTAATAAATAATACTTTTAAAAGTTATTATCATTCAGCCAGAAAAAGGAATGAGGTACTATTCATGGTGGCACTGTTTACAATAGCCAAGAAGTGAAAGCAACCCAGGTGTCCATCATGGATGAAGAGACAACAAAATGTAGTATTATATACCTATTATTCAGCCTGAAAAAGGAAGAACATTCCATCACCTGCTACAACATGGGCATATCTTGAGGACATTAAGCTGGTGAAATAAGCCAGTCACAAAAGGATAAACACTGTATAATTCCACTAATATGAGATATCTAAAGTAGTCAAATTAATAGAAACTAAAATAGTGGTTACTAGGGGCAGGCAGGGGAGGAGAAAAAGGGAATTTGTTTATTAATGAGTGTAGAGTTTCAGTTTTACAAGATGAAAAAGTCTGGATATCTGTTTCATAACAATGTGAGTAACTAGATTAACATTCTTTTTTTTTTTTTTAATGGAGTTTTGCTCTTGTTGCCCAGGCTGGAGTTCACTGGTTTAATCTTGGCTCACTGCAACCTCTGCCTCCTGGGTTCAAGCGATTCTCTTGCCTTAGCCTCCTGAGTAGCTGAGATTAGAGGCACCTGCCACTATGCCCAGCTAATTTTGTATTTTTAGTAGAGATGGGATTTCACCATGTTGGCCAGTCTGGTCTGGAACTCCTTTTTGATCTCAGGTGATCCTCCTGCCTTGGCCTCCCAAAGTGCTGGGATTACAAGTGTGAGCCACCGTACCAGGCCTATTAGGTCATTCTTGGATTGCTATAAAGAAATACTTGAAATGGGGTAATTTATATGCAAAGAGGTTTAATTGGCTCTGCTCATGGTTCTACAGGCTGTACAGGAAGCACAGTGGCATCTGCTTCTGGGGAGGTCTCAGAGAGCTTTGACTCATGGCAGAAGATGAAGTGGGAGCAGGCATATCACATGGTGAAAGCAGGAACGAGAGGAAAAGAATGGGGGAGGGGGTGCCACATACTTTTAAATGACCAGATCCTAAGAACTCACTATCACAAAGCACCAAGCCATGAGGGATCTGTCCCCATTATCAAACATCCCCCACCAGCCCTACCCCCAGCACTGGTGATTACAATCCAACAGGAGATTTAAGTGGGGACAAAAATCCAAACTGTATCAAGTATTGAACTTTATACTTAAAAATGCCTAAGATGGTAAAAGTTTTGATATGTGTTTTTATCACAATTTTTTTAAAAAGTCTGGGTGTAGTGGTTCACGCTTGTAATCCCAAAACTTTGGGAGGCAGAGGTGGGTGGATCACAAGGTTAGGAGTTCAAGACCAGCCTGGCCAATATGGTGAAACCCCATGTCTACTAAAAATACAAAAACTAGCCAGGCCTGGTGGCATGCACCTGTAGTCCCAGCTACTCGGGAGGGTCAGGCAAGAGAAACACTTGAATCTGGGAGGTAGAGGTTGTAGTGAGCAGAGATCTGTTGCCCACTGCACTCTAGCCTGGGCAATAGAGCAAGACTTTCTCTCAAAAAAATAAAAATAAATAGAGAAAGAAAAAGAAAGGTGTGTGGTACAATGTGGATGAACCTTAAAAATATTACACACAGTTCCCAACACTTTGGAAGGCAGATGTGGGTGGATCACTTGAGGTCAGGAGTTTGAGACCGGTCTGGCCACCATAGTGAAAACTTGTCTCTACTAAAAATACAAAAAAGTGGTCGTGGTGGCATGTGCCTATAATTCCAGCTACTCAGGAGGCTGAGGCAGGAGAATCATTTGAACCTGGGAGATGGAGGTTGCAGTGAGCTGAGATTGTGTCACTGCACTCCAGCCTGGGTGACAGAGCAAAACTCTGTCTTGGGGGGAAAAAAAAATTACACAAAGTGAAAGAAGCCAATTACAAAAGTCCACATTTATATAGTTTCATTTATATGAAATGTCCAGAATAGGAAAATCCACAAATACAGAAAGTAGATTAGTGATTAGTCACTGGGAGGATGGAGGAATGGGAGTGACTGCTGATGGGTAGAGGATTTCCTTTTACAGTGATGCAAATATTCTGCAATTAGTAGTGAAGATTGTACAGCTTTGTGAATACTTGTGTACTTTAAAGGGGTAATATTATGATCTCCATATTAGTCTGTTCTCACACTGCTATAAAGATATACCTGAGACTGAGTAATTTATGAAGAAAAGAGGTTTTAATTGACTCACAGTTCTGCAAGCTGTACAGGAAGCATGGCTTGGGAGTCCTCAGGAAACTTACAATCATGGCAGAAGGGGAAGAGGAAGCAAGCCCCATTTTCACATGGTGGAGCCAGGGGAGAGAGAGAGCAAAGGAGGAGGTGCTACACACTTCCAAACAACCAGATCTTGTGAGAACTCTATGATGAGAACAGCCAGGGGGATATCTGCCTTCATGATTCAATCACCTCCCGCCAGGCCCCTCCTCCAACACTGGGAATTAGAATTCAACATGAGATTTGGGCAGAGACACAGAGCCAAACCATATCAATCTCAAAAATTAATAAATGAATGATGAATAAATAGGTATTTTCAGAATTGCTGGTTAAGATTATTTAACTTTTCATAAAGAAATTAAATTTTTCTTGAAAAGGAGAAGATTGGATTCAATATTAAATCCAGTGATTTTGAGCAGGGAATAGCCATAGCCTTCTGAACATAACCGGTTTAGGTCTTCAATATATCCTCGAGGTCTTGCTCACTACTACAGCCTGGTAACAACAGTGCCCAATTGCAGGACTAACAGGAGGTAAAGTGAATTAAATAGTTTTGAAAGCAGATTTACAAGTACAGTGATAACAATGAATGTCACAAATGCAGTGTAAAGACCCAACATGCTCTGGGAATTATACTAACCAAAACTGTCTAAGAAATGGCACAACTACACAACTACAATAAAGATAATTGAATTAGTTACCCCTAAGGTTTTGAGTGACATCCAAATTTTAGGACTACCTAAATCATATTTTATGTTAATCAAAATACCACAATTCCTTTCCAGGCCAGTTCACACTACCTATTATTCTCTTAATGATTAGTGCAAATCTTAAAAATATCTCTTTTACTGATTGTGAGGGATTGGTTTTCTTTTCTTTTTTCTTTTCTCTTTTTAGAATGGGATTATTGTCCACATTCTTTCTGGGAAATGCATGGAAGCTGTAGTGCAAGAAAACAATAAAGATTTGTACTTGCGTCAGTGTGATGGAAAAGCCCGCCAGCAGTGGCGATTTGACCAAGTCTATGCTGTGGATGAACGATGAATGTCAGTGTCAGAAGGAAAAGAGAATTTTGGCCATCACAGTTCATCTCCAAGTGAACTTAAAGAGCTTATGTATTTCATGAAGCTGGCCCTTTTGTGTTTGTGCTCCTGGTATTAGGAGAGAAAAAAGCTCCATGAAAGAATATAGGAAGTTTCTCCTTTTCACACCTTATTTCATTGACTGCTGGCTGCTTTTTTTTTTTTTTTTTTTAAAGGATCCATTTTATCATTGTCTTCATCACTGGGAAATGATTATTACATAGTATAGAAGATTCGTTGTTTTTCTCCACTGAGCACTTAACAGTTGCTTTCTCTCTGGCCTGGACATTCTCTGGCAGCACCTCCAGGATACATAAATCCAGTGGATCAATTTATTTGTCTTCAAATGGCCTTAACTTGGATTGTCTGTTTGGCCAACCATGAAAATTAAGGAGTGAAGCGGGTATAATGGCCTGACATTCCAAAAACTCTGAATTGGGTTTATGAGCACAAATGTTGTGTTCATTTGTTGAGCCACATCTCAGAAGAAAGAAAGGAAGCTGCAGAGAGGAAGTTTAGGGTTGGAGAGAAGATGCAGGAGCACTTTGCCCCAATTCTCCAGCTCAACCCAGCAGCTGAAGAGTCAAAGACCTTGGAAAAGATATTTTCATGTTAATAAGAATTTCCCCCATTATAGAGAATTTCCTTCCTAATGAGAATCTACCTCCGTTCACCCTTCCGAGTCTCTTCTCTAACTTGGTTAACGATGACCGGATTCCCTTGCAATCGATTTCTCTTTAGTCCTTGGTGTTGGAAATATCAGCACAAACTGAGCATTCCCATCAACAAAGGTGTTCACAGTTGAGAAACTCTCCTGCTGGGCGTGGTGGCTCATGCCTGTAATTCTAGCACTTTGGGAGGCCAAGGTGGACAGATCACCTGAGTTCAGGGGTTTGAGACCAGCCTGGTCAACATGGCAAAACCCTATCTCTACTAAAAATACAAAAATTAGCTGGGTGTGGTGGTGCATGCCGGTAATCCCAGCTACTTGGGAGACGAGGCAGGAGAATCGCTTGAACCCAGGAGGCAGAGGTTGCAGTGAGCCAAGATCACACCACTGCACTCCAGCCTGAGTGACAGAGCAAGACTCCATCTCGGGGGGGAAAAAAAAAGAAAGAAAAAAAAAACTCTCCTGATGACTTGTTACAGGGTTTGCACTGACTGGATCAGAAACAGCAACCTTTCCAAAAAGGCAAACCTCCCTGGGAGGAAAATTCTTATGACAGGTAACAATTGGGTGTTAATGTTCATGAGAGCTGACAGGGCCATCTCTGAGCCCGTATAACTGTCTGGGACCCTCAGATGTGTCCGCAGGTTGAATGCTTATGAATGTGGGAAGAGCACGGCTCATCTGGAGCACAGCAGAGGCTAATAAGAGCTAAATGACTTTCCTTGCCCTGACCGGGCTTATCTAGTTCAGCTGTAAGAGTTGCTGAGTGGGATGGGCTCTGCTATTTAAAAAACACCATTCATATTAATTTTCCCCAGATGGAGTTACCTTTCCACATGGTCACCTTAGAAATCTTCCCCTAAAGATGCTAAACTCCTTTAGGCTGTCTCAGAACACAGTATCCTTCAAATAAGAAAAACTGGGTGGCAAGTGCAGTGTTTCCAAACAATACCTATCATAACTACGTATTCATTGTCTACCTGCAAAGTCAAGGGTTCACTGTATTTCTCCTTCCTCAGAATGCACTCTGGACCTGTGCTGTATAATATGGTAGCCACTAACCAAATGTGGCCATTTTAATGGGAATTCATTAAAATCAAAGAAAATGTAAAACTCAATTCCTCAATTGGACTGGCCACATTTCAAATGCTTACTACCCATCTGTGGCTAGGGTCTACTGTATTGGTGAGCATGGATACAGAACATTTCTTCATCATAAACCATTCTGTTGGACTGATCTAGATAGATTCACTATCCCTTCTAGAGAAGAGACTTTAGCCACTGTCTTCTTGCTTCAGACCCATCTATATTTAAAACAAGTTTCCCTAAATCCTGAGACTGAGATGGAGCTAAAAATTCTCAGTTGGCAACTGTGTAAAGGGTATTAGTGGTTGAAGAAAAAAAAACTTTTTAAGAACTCTGTTTTTTAAATGAACTTTATTATTGGCATTGTGGGTGTTTGAAGTTGCTGGGATAAATTAATATAATTAAATAAAAGGCTGAATTCAATTGTGTAAGTTGTAGTTGGTGGTAATTAACAAAAGGACCCAGATGGCTTATTGCTTAATTGGTTGAACAAAGCAAGAATGTGGTGTTTCTTGGTTCCTTAACCAGCTCCATGATTTATTACTTTATTACAGAAGTGGCTGTCAACTCAGTCCCTGGCTGGTACTTATAGACCCTTAGTTTGAATAAAACAGATGCCTCCATTTAGTTCTAAAAGGACCTTCTCCTTTAGTGTAACCAAGTGTACAAATTCCCTTCTCTATGAACTCAGCATTTGTTTTATCCATAATGGTCAATTTAAAAGTAGAGAAACTTGTCAGTGGTGAGATCTGATTCCCAAGAGACTGATTTCACTTGTCTCTGAATTTTAAAATTGGATTTCATTGTTTGTTTTTTAAGACTGAATTTTGTTACCACCTCCACCATATTAATCATCATTATTAACTATCCCACTGGGGAGAACAGAGAGAAGCGTGCAGCCAGCAGTCTAGAGTCCCACATTCTTTATGCTGTATTACAACAGTAAGAGTAGATGTCCTCCCTGGAGGGGCTCTGACCTGTTTCCTCTCTGGTCTCAATGCCATAGATCCCACTGGAAAACTCAGAATTCCAACCAACATAAGCATGTGGTTGAAAAGTCCTCAGTGACAATAATGATGCCATCATTACAGCAGAACTTGACATTTTAGAGGTCATGTTATTGTGCTTATTGTGAGGGGGTTCTATTTTCTACTGGAAAGCTATGAAAAAGCCAGTTGGACACTTAGTGATCTGTGACCAGTCACCAAATTTGGGCAAACATAATGCAAACAAGTTGTATTTTTAAAAAAACATTCAAAGAAACAAGGATAGTGTACATAATATGTAGAGTTGTGCAAACATTGTGCAAAACATTGATACACACTGCCTTGCTGGGCACAACTCTGCTTATTATGTACACTATGCTTGTTCTTGAGAAGTTCTTTTGAAAGTGCAAATTATCTGTGATTACTTTTGGGCAAAGCCCAAAGCACCTACAAGTCCTGCCCTGATTATTCAAATACCTTGACTTGGGCATATTTTAAATGATATGTCAATCACAATAACCAAGAAAGTGCCATTTCCAGGATTCTAGAACATTCTACTATTCCTGTATTACTAATAGTCCCTCTACTGGTGTAGAAAATGTGGCACATATACATCATGGAATACTATGCAGCCATAAAAAAGAATGAGTTCATGTCATTTGCAGGGACATGAAGTTGGAAATCATCATTCTCAGCAAACTAACACAGTAACAGAAAACCAGACACCACATGTTCTCACTCATAAGTGGGAGTTGAACAATGAGAACACATGGACACAGGGAGCGGAACATCACACAATGGGGCCTGTTGGCGGTTTGGGGAGCAAGGGAAGGGAGAACGTTAGGACAAATACCTAATGCATGTGGGGCTTAAAACCTAGATGATGGGTTGATGGGTCCAGCAAACCACCATGGCACATGTATACCTATGTAACAAACATGCACGTTCTGCATATCTATTCCAGAACTTAAAGTAAAAGAAACAATACTAATAGTCCCTCAATCTCAAATCTTCTTCCCAGTTTCAACTCCTTCTTCCATGAAATGTGCTCTTTGGATATGGCAGTGTGTCCTAGGCATTGTTTTGATATTATGAGGATCTTTGCTGGATGAGTAGTTCTTTCCACGGGTATGGGATGTTTATATTTCTTCATCACTGCAGGCTCTACATAATACTAATACACTAAGTTATCACCACATATAAACAGCCTGCCTGATGGTTTGTCTTAAAAAAAGAATCATCAGAATCACCATGATGACTTTACCCCTGGGGTAAGACTTTACCCCTAGTTTACAAGCTTAGTTCAAGGAGACCAGATTCATGTTTGAAAATTAACATTCCCTAACAATTCCCAAACTGTTCAGCTAGCTCATAGTGAATGGACATTCCAGGACCTATGACAAATGCTAAAATGATACAGGCCTTCCTCTCTCTCTCCCTCCCTGTCTCCCTCCTGTCTCTCAGGTTGAGAACAGGGCTAACCCTGCTGCAGCTGAAGCTTATGAAAGGCCTTTAGCTTCTCAGCAAAGTGTGACCAGAGGGTGGGACATCCTTTGCTTCATTCAGAGACTCTCAAGAAGGCGCTGCTGATCACGCTCCTCTAGGCACAGGCCAAGGGTGGCATTGTTAAATGTCTTATTTGAATAAGATCCAGGAAAACCTGACCTGCTGTCTTTGAAGTCATGACTTACTCAGATGCACTAATCCTGAAGCTGTTCAGAGGGTGTGAAATGTGAGCACCTAATTAGATTATCCAAAATTCTCCAAAACGCTCCAACCCATGCCATATGGCTATAGCAGGAGCTGCCTTGTTCCTACCATAAGATCGCACTCCCTCCTCCCAGCTGAACACCTGACTTATGGGCCAATCAGCACAATCCTCAGTAATTAAATCAGTCTCTCTACCAGTGACTTTGGGAGGCCAAGACGGGAGCATCACTTGAGCCCAGGAGTTTGAGATCAACCTAGGCAATACAGCAAGACCCCCTCTCTACAAAACAAAACAAAACAAAACAAAAATTAGCCAGTTTCATAGCCTGGTCTCAAAATAAATAAATAAATAGATTTTAAAAATTTAAAAAAGAGATAATGTGAGAATGCTGAGCTCTCAGCAGCCTTGTTTTCTGTATATGGCCCTATGAAGCAGATGAATCCAGTCTGGAGAGTGAATTAGAGACAGGTGTGGGGTGGACGCAACTATACAAGTAGTAGCAGAGGCGAGGGTGGGCTAGAGCTCCGATAGTATTTGAGCTGCCGGCTCCAGTTTGTTCCCCAGTCCTAGCTAGATTCTTGTCTCCAGAGTGTGTGAGACAACCGGAAATGTTTTTGTTTAATTCAGTGCTCCTCAAATTTTTCTGTGCTCACAAACCAAGTGGGGACTGTGTTACAGTGCAGATTCTGATTTGGTAGGTCCGTGTGGGGCCTGAGATTCTACATTCCTGCAAGCACCTAGGTAATGCTGATGCTGCCAGCCGGAGACCCCCATGTGAGTAACAAATGTTTAAACGATTCCAGTAGTTTTCTGGGTTTTTCTAAATTGTTACTTAGAGAATCCTCACTGGATGAGTTCTTGTATTATTCTCCTTTGCTTCGCACAGATCTCTTTTTGAAGCCACATGGTAGGATGATTTGATTCTGTGTTTTACAAGATAATGCATTTTTTTTTTTCGAGACAAAGTCTGGCTGTGTTGCCCAGGCTGGAGTATGGTGGCACAATCTTAGCTCACCGCAACCTCTGTCTCTTGGGTTCAAGCAATTCTCCTGCCTCAGCCTCCCAAGTAGCCAAGTAGCTGGGATCACAGGCATGCATCACCATGCCTGGCTAATTTTTGTAATTTTAGTGGAGATGGGGTTTCACCATGTTGGCCAGGCTGGTCTCGAACTCCTGACCTCAGGTGATCCACCCACCTCAGCCTCCCAAAGTGCTAGGATTACAGGCGTGAGCCACCACTCCCGGCCAGGATAACATATCTTGTTCAATGTAATAACAATGGTTGTTAATTCATTTTCCTCTCTTCCCTCAGCACTCTTCCTCTTTCCCATTCTGTCTGCTAGTTCTTTTTTGACCAGGGGAGTTTTTTAACCTTTTTTGTTGTTCTTGCTATTTGTCTGTGGTCATGTTGTCCCTCCCTCACTTTATTTATCTTGCCCCCAACTTCCCTCTATTTCACATCTTTGAGCAAACCTGCTTTTCCAACACCATGTTCTTGTGGTAACTTTGATTTCACTCTTACTTTTCCTCTATCTGGGCCTCCATGCCCTTCTGCCATCAGTTTCAACTGGCCAATCTTGATGGAGTGAACAGCATCGGTTTCTCCAAAGGACTTTTAGAACACTGAGCAAATGAATTAATAGCTCCGATTTTCAGCTCTTCTCCTGAGGGAATCCATAGTGTGAAGGTACAGAAATGCCATTTAATATGGATTTGGAATAATAGGGCTACTGGAAGTGCTTCCAATACTGATGGGCATATGGCCCTCATCTTAAAGAGGCAGGTGGGGCTCTGGCAGGCAGATCACCCTATATAGTGGATTCACATAGAGGCAACCATAGGGGACTCCCTGGAGATGGACCAGGACTTGTGGTCTCTGAAAATAGCCACACCTAATAGCCAAATGTGAAATTAGGTGATTGGAAAACAAATCCTGCCAAAGCACAAGATTTGGTTCTCTTAATCCTTAAGTCCTGCAGTAAAGTTAAAGCATGCATAACTAAGAAAGAGATACCAAATTCATCCTCCAACACCAGAGGCTATAGTAGTGACATTGGGTGTTCTGGCCCCACCCACATCCCTCTGGTTTTACTGCTCCAGCTTTCTCCGAAAGAAGTTCCAACTGTCAGTTATCTATATTTCTTCGCCTGGGTTCCACCCCCTGCCCCACCAAAGCCAAAGAATACTGCTTAATGATGTGGGGCAGCCAGAAAAGCCTTGGAAGTCACATTCCCCAGAAGCAGTCCTCAACTGATGACTGAGAGGAGTTGCTATAAAAATACCTTAGCTCCCTTTACCTCTTCCATAGGATAGCTCTGAGGTCCTGTTCTATACCATTCCCCAGAGTTTACCATGGGATTAAGCTCTAATCACCCACAGTGGTAGCTGGCTCGATAATGCGTCTTTAACTGGCTACATTCCCTTCCCCACTTCCTTACTGGTGTTTCCTGGGCTCATCTTCCAAGCAGACCACTTTCACACAAATCCTTGTCTCAATCAATGTCTCTTAATGGGGAAACCCACCCAAACACACATGGCTTGTCCCACCAAAAGCTTGCATCTATAAGTTATCTTTATTACCAGAGTTTACTCTTTGTTTTACCAGTAGTCTTAACCCATGTACAAAATAACCCCATTCCCCTGAGTTGAACTTGTCCTATAAACTGCAAGGCTAGAGTATGGGCTTCTAGGCAGCTGCGCCCACAAGAAAGAGTCTGGGGGAGGAGCGACATACTTGGTCCTTATCCCAATCTCGTTATAACATTAGACATCCTTCCTCCCTGGGGAAGAGTGAATGGGGAGTGGAGAGAGGCCATGAGTTTCACTAATTGATGCCCTTCTTGAAGAAACCTGAAGCCTGGTGAAGCAAGTTTCCTCCTGCCTGACAAAAAATGTTCCCTCTGATATTTCAGTTGTTTTCCTATAACTGGTACATATCAGTATTAGAGGATATAGAAGTATACCATAGAAGTTAGGAGTGAAGTACATGGTTGCTTTCCATGATAAAGT
Source organism: Cheracebus regulus (assembly GCA_963574635.1). NCBI lineage: Eukaryota > Metazoa > Chordata > Mammalia > Primates > Pitheciidae > Cheracebus > Cheracebus regulus. The sequence goes on along the minus strand of CAUYQU010030069.1, from coordinate 2,861 downwards.
GAGGGAGATTCAGATATGAGTACTGAGGAAGGGATGGGTTCAAACAATATGATGAAGAGTAAGATGCAATAAGGCATCTCTAACGAGGGCAGGAGTGACTTGCCAGAGGAATTTCCAGGGTTAGGTGTGTAGTCCTCAATATAAAGTTGTTTGCCTTATTTCCATCACCCCAAACTTTTAGCTAAGACTTCCATAATGACTTGTGTAGGATGTTGGGAATGGAAATCAAGGAATAGGGCTGAGCTCCTTGGACAGGACAGAGAGGGAAAGAGCAGCCTTGTGGGGTGGGATAGACACCAGTAAGACTGAGCATTCAGGCCAGGTGTGGCGGCTCACACCTGTAATTCCAGCACTTTGGGAGGCCGAGGCGAGTGGATCACTTGAGGTCAGGAGTTCGAGACCAGCCTGGCCAACATGGTGAAACCCCATCTCTACTGAAAATACAAAAATTAGCCAGGCATGGTGGTGACCACCTGTAATCCCAGCTACTCAGGAGGCTGAGGCAGGAGAATCTCTTGAATCCAGGAGGTAGAGGTTGCAGTGAGCCAAGATCATGCCACTGCACTCCAGACTGGGTGACAGAGCAAGACTCTGTCTCAAAACAAAAAACAAGACTGGGCATTCAGTGGAAACAGAACTCAAAAGCCAGAGTGACAGTGGTATGGAAAAGAATTAATACAGATTGTTGCTACACACCACCAAACAGTGCCAATCAGGATATTTCAAAATTATGTTAGACTATGAACTAGAGTTGGGGTAGCAAAGTTTTTCTGTAAAAGGCTAGATAGGAAATATTTTTGGCTTTGCAGACCCTGTTAATTCTGTTAACTACTCAACTCTGCCAAAGGAGCCATGGACAGTAATCAACAAACGAACATGGCTGTATTACAGTAAAATTTTATTTGCCAAAACAGGTGGCTGCCAGATTTGGCCAACAGCCAGTTTGTCACCCCCTGGACTACAGTGTTTGACCAAGCTGTAGGAGATAAATTACAGATTCTTTAAAAATGAACAGAGAAATATTACGAAAGAAATAGTGAATGAGCTTGGAAAATATAAAAATAAAGTGTTTCTCTGTTATAAATAACCAAACAGCAAAAAATAACAGGGAAACAGTGTGTAGCATATGTTCTCATTGTGAGCAGACTCCAGTCCTTTTTAGAAAAAAGTAGGAATAAGCAAATTGTTTTAAAAAATCAAATAACAAAACATTGACACTGCAGCTCACAGTCTTCCTTCTCTGGGGAATGTAAAGATTCCAAGGGCCTTCTCTGTAAACATAGGTTGAGCAAATTTGCTTTCTTTAGGAGACCACAGCTGCAATGAGAACATGAACATGGAGGGGAGGGCTGCTCAGAAGCACAGAGGAACTCTCAGCATCTTAGCCAAGCCAAGGGGATTAAACTGTGCCAAGAGTTACAGTTTAACACTCTAGTTTTTATCTTACTGTGGTGAAGACATTCACAAAGGGCAAAGCACACACTCCCCCAGCACACAAATCTCTTGCATTTGAGAAGTAAGGACAATCAGACACAAGCTCTGGTGTAGGACAACAGCAGTAACCTCTAGTTATTTATATAAACTCTGATCCCTGGCATTCAATTTAGTCCGACTTCAAAACACAAATGGTAGAAGTCAAGCCAAGGAAAGGGACTTCCAAAAGCAAGCCTTGAGGCCAGAGCTATACCCGGCCAACAAACCTCACTCCTTGTGCTCCAACGCCAACACGAGCTCATAAAACACATTTAACAGCCAAGCCCAGGGTGCCTCCTGCCTGTTATAGTCTATGCTTGGGGCTGTCTAGCTCATCACGCCCCTTCACATGTCGGTGTTGACATATCCAAGGCTGGTTCCAGATAAAACAGCCTGAGGCACCTCACCCTCCTCACACTCATGGACAGCTCCAAGCTCTCCAGCCCTGTGTCTACTTTGCATTCTGTTGTTGTACCGGCCGTGCCGCTGATCCCAGCTATTATCGTCTAGTGAGCCTTCACCATGCACAAGGGACAGGCAGCTGTACAGATCTGAGTACCCAGGTGGAAGCCGCAGTTGAGGCCTACTGACTTTTATCTTGGAGTAAAGTCCTGTTCCCCGCACTGCCCCATGTTGGTTATATGTAAAGGAATGGAACTCTGAGAATCTCCAGTCAACTCTCTGAGAATATCCTTGGTCACTCTCCATGGAAGGTCCTGGCACATGGCTCTAGGTAGTCGGCTGGTTTGTCTGATGGTGGGGCCGCCACTGTCTCCTGAGTTTCCCGCTCCATGCCCTGACTATAATATCCCCTCACAGACTGGTTTAGGCAATGCCCTCACGCCCCAGCTTGTCAGGTATTCAGGTCCCTCCACCTACCTATCTGCCACCTCCTCGCCTATTCTCTCTATCTAGATGACTCCAGACTTGCAGGTGGGGTCCAGAGGGACACGTGATCTATGTTGCTTTAAGGTGGCTCTTGTCCCTACACTGTGATTCAATACAGTTCAGCAGAATTATCTTTCAGCAAGTTGTAGGTTCCTTTTAGCCAAGAGCCATGGTCTACACTTCCTCATTTCCCTCTTAGTGGTTACCATGGAGTTGGATGCTTGGATTCCACTAAGGAGGAGATAAAACAGGAGTTAGGATATGGAAAATGACATTTCAAGAGTTGGGAGAAAAATCAAGTAGAGAAAAACATGGATGTAAGACCGGTTGCCTTGCTGGGAGCTCGGACGTACCGCCCCCCCGCCCCCTGCCCCTTTTTCCCTTCTACAAGCCCCGAGCAAGCTCAGACATACTCGGGCATGCTTGCACAGCCTGGTCTTCTCTTAAAAAGCCCAGTATGCAAACAAAGTGCTGCAACCATAGCTTCTTAATAACCAATA
>CAUYQU010030068.1:0-13556 GCA_963574635.1 Cheracebus regulus | reverse complement strand
CTGGTGAATTGATTTATTTATTTATTATTATACCTCAAGTTCTGGGATACATGTGCAGAACGTGCAGGTTTGTTACATAGATTACATGTGCCATAGTGGTTTGTGACACCCATCAACCTGTCATCTACATTAGGTATTTCTCCTAATGCTATCCCTTTTCTAGCCCCTGACCCCCCAACAGGCTCCAGTGTGTGATGTTCCCCTCCCTGTATCCATGTGTTCTCATTGTTCAACACCCACTTATGACTGAGAACATGCAGTGTTTGGTTTTCTGCTCCTGTGTTAGTTTGCTGAGAATGATGTTTTCCAGCTTCATCCATGTTCCTGCAAAGGACATGGACTCATCCTCTTTTATGGCTGCATAGTATTCCATGTTGTATATGTGCCACATTTTCCCTGTCCAGTCTATCATTGATGGGCATTTGAGTTGGTTCCAAATCTTTGCTGTTGGGAATAGTGCTGCAATAAACATATGTGTTTATATGTCTTTATAATAGAATAAGTTATCATCCTTCAGGTATATATCCAGTAACGGAATTGCTGGGTCAAATGATATTTCTGGTTCTAGATCCTTGAGGAATCACCACACTGTCTCCCACAATGGTTGAACTAATCTAATATGCACTCCTACCAACGGTTTAAAAGTGTTCCTATTTCTCCACATCCTCTCCAGCATATATTGTTTCCTGACTTTTTAATGATCGCCATTCTAACTGGCATGAGATAGTATCTCATTGTGGTTTTGATTTGCATTTATCTAACGACCAGTGATGATGAGCTTTTTCTTTATATGTCTATTGGCTGCATAAATGTCTTCTTTTGAGAAGCTTCTGTGCATATTACACACCCACTTTTTGATGGGGTTGTTTTTCTCTTGTAAATTTGCTTAAGATCCTTGTAGTTTCTGGATATTAGCCCTTTTGTCAGAATGATAGATTGTAAAAATTTTCTCCCATTCTGTAGGTTTCCTGTTTACTCTGATAATAGTTTCCTTTGCTGTGCAGAAGCTCTTTAGTTTACTTAGATCCCATTTGTCAATTTTGTCTTTTATTGCCATTGTTTTTGGTGTTTTAGTCATGAAGTCTTTGCTCGTGCCTATGTCCTGAATGGTATTGCCTAGGTTTCTTTCTAGGGTTTTTAGGGTTATAGGTCTTATGTTTAAGACTTTAATTTGTCTTGAGTTAATTTTTGTATAAGGTGTAAGGAATGGGCTGAGTTTTAGTTTTCTGCATATGGCTAGCCAGTTTTCCCAACACCATTTACTAAATAGAAAATCCTTTCCCATTGCTTATTTTTGTCAGGTTTGTCAAAGATCAGATGCTTGTAACTATGTGGAATTATTTCTGAGGCCTCTGTTCTGTTCGCTCGATCTACATATCTGTTTTGGTACCAGTACCATGCTGTTTTGGTTACTGTAGCCTTGTAGTATAGTTTGAAGTCAGGTAGTATGATGCCTCCAGCCTTGTTCTTTTTGTTTAGGATTGTCTTGGCTATGCAGGCTCTTTTTTGGTTCCATATGAAATTTAAAGTAGTTTTTTCTAATTCTGTGAAGAAAGTCAATGGTAGCTTGATGGGATTAGCATTGTATCTATAAATTACTTTGGGCAATGGCCATTTTCAAGATATTGATTTTTCCTATTCATGAGCATGAAATGTTTTTCCATTTGTTTGTGTCCTCTCTTATTTCCTTGAGCAGTGGTTTCTAGTTCTCCTTAAAGAGGTCCTTCACATCCCTTGAAAGTCGTATTCCTAGGTATTTTATTTTCTTTGTAGCAATTGTCAGTGGGAGTTCTCTCATGATTTGGCTCTCTGTTTGTCTGTTATTGGTATGTAGGAATGCTTGTGATTTTTGTACATTGATTTTGTATCCTGAGACTTTACTGAAGTTGCTTATCAGCTTAAGGAGATGCTGGGCTGAGACAATGGGTTTTCTAAATATAGAATCACGTCATCTGCAAAAAGAGAGAATTTGACTTCCTCTCTTCCTATCTGCATACGCTGCATTTCTTTCTCTTGCCTTATTGCCCTGGCCAGAACTTCCAAAACTGTGCTGAATAGGAGTGACGAGAGAGGGCATCCTTGTCTTGTGCCGATTTTCAATACAAATGCTCCTGCTTTTGCCCATTCAGTATGATATTGGCTGTGGGTTTGTCATAAAAAAAACAACTCTTAATGTTCCATCAATAACAAGTTTATTGAAGGTTTTTAGCACAAAGAGGTATTGAATTTTATTGAATACCTTTTCTGCATCTGTTGAGATAATCGTGTGTTTTTTGTCATTGGTTCTGTTTATGTGATGGATTACTTTTATGGGTTTGCATATGGTGAAATATCCTTATATCCCAAGGATGAAGCCAACTTGACGGTGGTGGCTAAGCTTTTTGATGTGCTGCTGGATTTGGTTTGCCAGTATTTTATTGGGTTTTTGCATCAGTGTTCATCGGGGCATTGGCCTGAAATTTTCTTTTCTTTTTTCTTTTTTTGGTCATGTCTCTGTCGGGCTTTGGTATCGGGATGATGTAGGCCTCATAAAATGAGTTAGGGAGGAGTCCCTCTTTTTCTACTGTTTGAAATAATTTCAGAAGGAATGATACCAGCTCCTCTTTGTAGCTCTGTTAAAATTTGGCTGTGAACCCATCTGGTCCTGGAATATTTTTGGTTGGTAGGCTATTAATGGCTACCTCAATTTCAGAACTTGTTATTGGTCTATCAGGGATTCAACTTCTTCCTGGTTTAGTCTTTGGAGGGTGTATATGTCCAGGAATTTATCTATTTCTTTGAGATTTTCTAGTTTATTTGCATAGAGGTGTTTATAGTATTCTCTGATGGTAGTTTGTATTTTGGTGGGATCAATGGTGATATCCCCTGTATCATTTTTTATTGTGTCTATTTGATTCTTTCTTTTCTTCTTTATTAGTCTGGATAATATTCTATCTGATTTGTTAATCCTTTCACAAAACCAGCTTCAGGATTCATTTATTTTTTTAAAGGTTTTTTGTGTCTCTATCTCCTTCAGTTCTTCTCTGATCTTAGTTATTTCTTGTCTTCTGCTAGCTTTTGAATTTGTTTGCTCTTGCTTCTGTAGTTCTTTTCATTGTGATGTTAGGGTGTTAATTTTAGATCTTTCTCACTTTCTCAAGTGGGCATTTAGTGCTGTAAATTTCCCTGTAAACACTGCTTTAGCTGTGTCCCAGAGATTCCGGTACATTGTGACTTTGTTCTCATTGGTTTCAAAGAACTTACTTATTTCTGCCTTAATTTTGTTATTTACCCAGTAGTTATTCAGGAGCAGGTTGTTCAGTTTCCATGTAGTGAGGTTTTGAGTGAGTTTCTCAATCCTGAGTTCTAATTTGATTGCACTGTGGTCTGAGAGACTGTTTGTTATGATTTCCCTTCTTTTGTACTTGCTGGGGAATATTTTACTTCCAATTATGTGGTCACTTTTAGAATAAGTATGATGTGGTGCTGAGAAAAATGTATATTCTGTTGATTTGGGGTAGAGAGTTCTGTAGATGTCTACCAGAATCACTTGGTCCAAAGCTGAGTTCAAGTCCTAAATAACCTTGTTAATTTTCTGTCTCATTGATCTGTCTAATATTAACAGTGGGGTGTTAAAGTCTCCCACTATTATTGTGTGGGAGTCTAAGTCTCTTTGTAGGTCTCTAAGAACTTACTCTATGAATCTGGGTGCTCCTGCATTGGGTGCATATATATTCAGGATAGTTAGGTCTTCTTATTGCATTGATCCCTTTACCATTATGTAATGCCCTTCTTTGTCTTTTTTTTTTTAATCTTTCTTGGTTTAAAGTCTATTTTTATCAGAGACTAGTATTGCAAACCATGCTTTTTTTTTCTTTTCTTTTCTTTTCTTTTTTGGTTTTCATTTGCTTGGTAAATATTCCTCCATTCCTTTATTTTGAGCCTATGTGTGTCACATGACATGGGTCTTCTGAATACATCACACCAATGGGTCTTGACTCTTTATCCAATTTGCCAGTCTGTGTCTTTTAACTGGGGAATTTAGCACATTTACATTTAAGGTTAATATTGCTATGTGTGAGTTTGATCCTGTCATTATGATGCTAGCTGGTTATTTTGCCCATTAATTGATGCAGTTTCCTCATAATGTTGATGGTCTTTACAATTTGATATGTTTCTGCAGTGGCTGATACTGGTTTTTTCTTTCCATATTTAGTGCTTCCTTCAGAAGCTCTTATAAGACAGGCCTGATGGTGACAAAATCTCTCAGCATTTGCTTGTCTGCAGATGATTTTATTTCTCCTTCTCTTATGAAGCTTAGTTTGGCTGGATGTGAAATTCTGGGTTGAAAATTTTTTTCTTTAAGAATGTTGAATATTGGCCCCCACTCTCTCCTGGCTTATAGGGTTTCTGTGGAGAGATTCACTGTTAGTCTGATGAAGCTTCCCTTTGTGGATAACCCAACCTTTCTCTCTGTCTTGCCCCTAACATTCGTTTTTTCATTTCAACCTTGGTAAATCTGATGATTATGTGTCTTAGGGTTGCTCTTCTCAAGGAATATCTTAGGGTGTCCCCTGTATTTCCTGAATTTGAATGCTGGCCTGTCTTTCTGGATTGAAAAAGTTCTCCTAGATAATATCCTGAAGAGTGTTTTCCAATTTGGTTCCATTCTCCCTGTCACTTTCAGGTACACCAATCAAATGTAGGTTTGGTCTTTTCACATAGTCCCATATTTCTTGGAGGCTTTGTTTGTTCTTTTTCATTTGTTTTCCTCTAGTCTCATCTTTGTGCTTTATTTTATTAAATTGATCTTCAATTACTGATATCTTTTCTTCCACTTGATCAATTTGGCTCTTGATACTTGTGTATGCTTCACCAAGTTCTTGTGCTGTGTTTTTCAGTTCCATCAGGTCATTTATGTTCTTCTCTAAACTGGTTTTTCTAGTCAGCAATTCCTCTAACCTTTTTTCAACGTTCTTAGCTTCTTTGCATTGAGTTAGAATGTGCTCCTTTAGCTTGCAGGAGTTTGTTATCCACCTTCTGAAGCTTACTTCTGTCAATTGATCAAACTTATTCTTCCTCCAGTTGTTTTTCCCTTGCTGGCAAGGAGTTTGTCATTTTTAGAGAAGAGCCATTCTGGTGTCTGAAATTTTCAGCCTTTTTGCATTGGTTTTCCCTCAATGTGGATTTCTCTACCTTTGGTCTTTGATGTTGGTGACCTTCAAATGGGGTTTTTGTGTGGACGTCCTTTTTGTTGACGTCGATCCTATTCATTTCTGTTTATTAGTTTTCCTTCTAACAGTCAGGCCTCTCTGCTGCAGGTCTGCTGAAGTTTGCTAGAGGTCCACTCTGGACCCTGTTTGCCTGGATATCACCAATGGAGGCTGCAGAACAGCAAAGATTGCTGTGTGTTCCTTCCTCTGGAAGCTTTGTCCCAGAGTGGCACCTGCCAGATGCTAGTTGGAGCTCTCCTGTATGAAGTGTCTGTTGACTCCTGCTGGGAGGTATCTCCCAGTCAGGAGGCATGGGGTTTAGGGACCCACTGGAGGAGGCAGTCTGTTACCTAGCAGAGCTCAAGTGCTGTGCTGGAAGAAGCACTGCTCTCTTCAGAGCCAGCAGGCAGGAATGTTTAAGTCTGCTGAAGCTGCGCCCACAGCCGCCCCTTCCTCCAGGTGCTCTGTCCCAGGGAAATGAGAGTTCTATCTATAAGCCCCTGACTGAGGCTGCTGCCTTTCATTCAGAGATACCCTGCCCAGAGAGGAGAAACCTAGACAGAGGCTTTGTGGGGCTGCAGTGGGCTCCAATCAGTCCTGGCAGCTTTGTTTACCCTGTGAGGGGAAAACTGCCTACTTAAGCCTGGGTAATGGCAAACACCCATCTCCCCACCAGCTGGAACTTCCCAGGTCGACTTTGGACTGCTGTGCTGTCAGCAAGAATTTCAACCCAGTGGGTGTTAGATTGCTGGGCTCTGTCTGGGTGGAATCCACTGAGCTAGACCACTTGGCTCCCTGGCTTCAGCCCCCTTTCCAGGGGAGTGAACAGTTCTGTCACACGGGTGTCCCAGGAATCACTGAGGTGTGGGAAAAAACAAAAAAACAAACAAACAAAAAACTCCTGCAAGCTAACTTGGTGTCTGCCCAAATGGCTGCCCAGTTTTGTGCATGAAACCCAGAGCCCTGGTGGCGTAGGCACCGTAGGGAATCTCCTGGTCTATGGGTTGTGAACACCATGGGAAAAACATGGTATCTGGGCTGGAGTGTACCATTTCTCACAGCTCAGTCCCTCAAGGTGTCCCTTGGCTAGGTGAGGGAGTTCCCTGACCCCTTGCACTTCCAAGGTGAGGTGACAGTCCACCCTGCTTTTGCTCACCCTCCGTGGGCTGCACCAACTGTCTAACTAGTACCAACGAGATGAACCAAGTGCCTCAGTTGAAAATGCATAAAGCACCTGCCTTCTGCATTGATCTCACTGGGAGCTGCAGACTGGAGCTCTTCCTATTTGGCCACCTTCCCATCCAAAATTGATTTTGGATTTCTGGCCTCCAGAATTCCAAGCTAATAAATTTTGATTATATTAAGCCATCCAGTTTGTTACAGCAGCTATAGGAAACTAACACTCACACCAACTGGTCTTCTGCAGCTCAGCTATCAGAACAATACTGTAATGAAGTTTATACCATAAGAGCATCAACTCATAACAACTCTCAACTTTATAAAAATTCTTTCATAAATTTTACAGCCAAAATGATACATAGTCTGTGGAGTGTGGTTATATTTTATTATATCTGATATGGTGAGGAGCGAAGCCTCTAAAAATAAAATTTCCTAGGAATATAAGTGTCTTACCATGTTCCTGAGTCTGTGGGTCCTGAGATGCTCTCTAGTTACTTGGAAACATTCCCAGTGTCATCTGTAGTTGGATTAATTAACTCTGAGCTTAAATAATTGGGAGTAACAGCTATTTCATTGTTTAACTACAGATGGATTGCCCTCCCTCCTACACACCAGAATAGTGAGATTAAGCACATGGCCAGAGGAAAAAAATGAATGTACTTTTGATGAGAATAACTTTTTTTGGCCCAACTTTACTATTAATTAGTGTGTTCACAAGAACTCTGTCCAAGTTATGAAATGTATTTAGGTAATCCCATGTAGAACAAGTAGGCATATAGAATGTCAAAATCTCATAAGCAGAATGTCAAAATCTCATAAATAGAATGTCAAAGTCTGTCTGACATTATAGCTATCTTATGGCATTGAACAATTTTTCCCTGTCTTATACTTTTCTGTGTATCTTGAATTTTTTAATAATAAGCAATAATACCCTCTCAAATCAGAAAAAAAAATACAAATAAAGAGAAACATCCTAAATTTACTTAGTTTCTATTTATGTTCGAACGTGGAAGCATGGACCCCAGTTACTGTGCGTCAGTGCTTACTTGGTATCAAAGAAGCCTCCTTTGTACTGACTGAGCCCTTAACCTGCTCTAATGCTGGCCTGATTGTATAGACATACTGACTACCCTCCTTTACTCTGTCACTGGAGCAGCAAAGAGCATCATAGAGTATGGCTTATTAAGGTCTCTATCATGGTATAATTGAGCAAACCAGTGCTGAGACGGTTTCTAACAAAACCTACCATTTATACACACACACACACAGAGAGACAGAATCTTGCTCTGTCACCATATTGGCCAGACTGGTCTCAAACTCCTGACCTCAAGTGATTCACCAGCCTTGGCCTCCAAACGTGCTGAGATTACAGGCAGAAGCCACCACACCTGGCCTACAGCAACATTTTTTTTTAAATAGAAACATATTTGATTCTTCGTCTCAGTTTGACTTGTGAGATGAGCCAAGGAACCTTGTTTTAACTCAAGATTAATTCTAAGTAACTATAAATCTTTATTACTCTTATCAAGACCTTTCATGTGGTCTTCTATTCAGGTAGAAACTAATCCACAAGGTTGGTAACTTACACATGGAGAGAGGTAATTTGCCTTCCTAACCAGTTTCAGTTTCATAATCACAAGCACCATTAATTTCACCTCTGCATATAATTAAGCAAAGACTCAACCAGTTGCAGCCAAGTAAGCTGATCATTCAAAATCCACATATTTAGCTTTGTGTCCTTTCCATTTCTTCCCTCTCATCTGCCTAGGTAATTGAGAAAAACAAACCCCTAAACATCTTCAAAAGCTGTCAGAGATCATTGCAGAAGCATAAACTACTTTTAAAAGCATTTTTGCCATGGAGATAGATTCCTGTCATATCTTTCCTTTCAATTAAAGCCTGACTGGAGTATATTTAGCAGTGGACAATGAAGTCTGTTTATGAAAAGTTGTTATTAATTTGTGCAAGCACATTTCTATGAGTTTAAAGCAACTATGAATCACACAAATCCATGTGGGCTAGAAAAAAATTTTAATGTTAGTTTCCAGATCATTTTTACTATGTGAGTTATTTCTTTCCAAAACTAATTACTAAAGGAAGCAGGGCAGGGTTAGAAGAGAAACAGTCAAGCTAAGTAAAAGGAAAAAGAAAAGACTAAGGATTTGTCTTGAAATCAGAGAAATCATAATCACGTAACAATGTTTTTTACCCTGCTAGGACAGAAACCAATTTCACAGACTTGAGACACACACCAGAAGAGAACGGGGCTTTTCAGTGAATCATGAACCGCCTCTGACCCTCAGTTCCCATCTCCGGAAATCAGAGCTGTGGGCCAGTTGGGCAGTTTCCATGCTGCATTCAGTGACATTTGGAGGGTTCTGAGTATGTGCTTACGGGCAGTCCAAGTTCCACATCCTTGAGTTTTTATCTGTTACATACATTAACTCGCATAAGATTTTTGTTTTAGAAAGAAATAAGATGTAACTTTTTGTTGGTTTGTGTAAGACAAATTGAAAAATAAGACTGGGTAGTGGTAACAATTAGAATAAAATATCTTTACATTTTATGGTGCCTAGCCCCATAAATTATTTACGTCGACAACTATTTCTCCTAGTCCTTGTGTTGCAGTTTAGACAGTATTATTTCACTTTTACAGATGAGATTGATGACTCCAAATACTTGCAGTTTCTTCTCCTTCTCTTACATCCAATTCAGAATGTCACACGTTATAGATAGAACTGCAAATAATCCATCTGTATCACCAACACCCCTATTTTCTCATTTAGTTTCATTTACTTTTCTCAACTGTAAACTTCTCACATATTTCACTGCTTATCTCTCTCAACAAATTTAGGCTATGTTTCCCCAGGACTGGTCAGAGAACCATTCCCTAATGAAACCGTCCCCAATAAGTATGAATTTGTAACCTACAACAGACCCTGAACACACAGATTCTCCTATTTACTCAATATTTATTCATTCCAAAAAGATGTATGTCGATCCTTCAACATATCAGTGATCAGAATAGGTGAAGACTGCTCCTCACGGGATTTTGAATCTGCACCCTGCAGTATAATTCCAGTCTTTGTAGCATCATATTAATGATGCCTTAATGCTGACTTCCAAGAACAAAAGGATCAATTCCAAAGTACTTCTCAAGACTTCCTCCTGTAAGCCCATTGATTTTCCTTGCAAAGAGCTGAAACTTTTGTGACACTTACAGAGCCACTAATTATGTAGTTTGGTTACCAAGCAGCATTGCCATTTGTATTATCCATTTTCATACTGCTGATAAAGACAAACCTAAGACTGTGCAAGTTACAAAGGAAAGAGGTTTAATGGAGAACTCACAGTTCCACGTGGCTGGAGAAGCCTCACAATCAAGGCAGAAGGAAAGGAGGAGCAAGACACATCTTGTGGATGACGTCAGGCAAAGAGAGAGCTTGTGCAGGCAAACTCCTGTTTTTAAAGCCATCAGATGTTCTCAGACTTACTGTCACGAGAACAGCATGAAAGATCCACCCCTATGATTCAGTTATCTCTCACCAGGTCTCTCCCATAACTCGTTGCAATTATGGGAGCTACAGGATGAGATTTGAGTGGGAACACAGAGCCAAAACATATCACCACTCAAAGCACACTCCAACAGCAAAAAGGAGTTTCAAAGTAATTGGATTTCTCAAATTATGGGAAGGGGGTACATGAGCCAGGATCATATTTCTTAGCACCCCCTTTTGTTCCAGCCACTTCTCTCACATCCTTTCTGCTGTGCTTCTCTTACCCAATCTCCCTGGAAAACCCCTTGACAGACTCTAGCCAACCTCTTCCTCTTTCCCCAGTCTGCCATGTCCTCTAGACTCTTCATCACAAAAATCCAAACTTCCAGCTTGGCAAGAAAGGAACATCCTTGGATTACAGGAGAAGGAAAAAAGGTGAGGATGCCAAGCCAAGCCAAAGGGAAGCAAAGGCCAGACACTCCATGATTTAATCATGTTACAGCCTCACAAAGATGCAAAAGATTCCTGTCTACTTGCTGTGGTATGCAATTCCCTCCTGGAGAGAGGAGTTTCAATTAGTTGGTTTTACATTTTCTTCTTTTATAAATGTATGCTCCCAAATCTACTTAAAGATCACTCCTTACACACACACATGCACACACACACACACACACTTGCACATACATGCATACCCACAGCTCTCTCATACATGGTCATGATGTGAGATACCATCTCTTTTACAGCTTAAACGTATTGGCCAGCTCTGCTATCCTGAGCACTTTATGAAATGGCCTTCAGTAGATCATAAAACAACAGAAATTTGAATGGCCTGAAACTCTTCTCCAGTTCTAACAATGAGGTATTTTGAAAGCCAAGGCAAAGTTCCAGAATGGAATGAAAACCAAAACAAAATAAATTGATTCACACTTTTTGTGATATTTGTTACCAACAGCCCAGAAGTGACCAAAAATCATAATCATGACACTTTTAAATCTGGTAGGATTATTAATGATATTGAAATCAGTCCCCTCAACTTAGATATGTGAAAACTGAGAACAGTTTCCTTATCTGTCCCCGGATGCGTTGGAATGTCTGCCTAGGCTCCAAAGAGACTTAATTTATCTTCTAACAGCAAAATTTGAGATCACATATGCTTTCCTATTTTCAGGTCATAATGAATAAAAGAAATGGAAAGAGACAGAAAAGAAGGAATGAGAGAGAGAATGTGTCAAGTTAAAATGTCAAAGGGACACAGATACCAACTGAAGGAACTCTCAATAGCTAAAGCTGAACAATGCAACGGATGAATAAATTAGTATTTATAGCCCAAAGTATAAAGTAAATATTCATGAATATGTAGTGATATAAATAAATTATTAAATAAATACTCAGAGGAAAGTAGACAAATATTTCATTGAGAATAATTTCAAATAATTTGTGTGACTACTTCACCCTCAAGAAGGTGGAGCATAATTCCCCACCCCTTATGTGTGGGATACACAGAGTAACTTCCTTCCAAAAATAGAGAAAAGATGAAAATAAGAATAATTTTACCAAGAATAAATCTGACAAATATCACCTCAGGCAGATGATCAAGTTTATCATCAATTATGACAAGTTAGGTGGGTAACCTTGGTATGAAATGGCACTTTACCTCTATGAATCTCCCCAGTAACCTGTGATCTCAATCCAGTCATGACAAAAACATCAGGCCTATACCAGTGGAAGGGCACTCTACAAATACCTACCTCTACTCCTAAAAACTTCTCAGGTCATCAAAAACAAACAAGCAAAACACTGAGAAACTTTCATGACAAAGAGGAGCCTGAGGAGACATGAGGACAAAATGCAATGTTACTCTGGTTAGGAGCCTAGAACAGATAAAGAACACTAATGAAACATTAAGGAAATCTGTATAAAGCATGGACTTTAGATGATATAACATATCAATATTGGTTTTTCAATTATAACAATTTTTACCAGAATAACATAATAATAGGAGAAGCTAGGTGTGAGGATATATGAGAATTCTCTACATGGTTTTCACAATTTTTCTGCAAATCTAAAACTGTTCTGAAAATTATGCCTATTTTAAAAAGTGATTTAAATGAATCAGATTCTAAATGCAAAAGAAAATTAAGAATATTTTAATTATTTTTTGCCTATGTCTTTTAAGCACTTTATATAGCAAAAATGTAAGAAATCTATATTAGAGGGAACAAAAGAAAGTTTATGAATAATTGTAATGCTATGTCAACTTAAAAAGAAGGAAAGGATAGTAAACTGCAAAAAAAGCAGATAAAAGTCTTTGCTTTGTTTTAGACATTATATTGTACATGCGTTTAAAATTAGCAAGGTATAACATTTACTCTTCAACATGTATCTTGAAAGAGTCACAGTGCTTGAGAGTCGATTAGAAAATAATCCATGTGAAATTTTTATTAGACCAAATTTACTGTGAAATTACTGCCAAGATAAAAGTTAGGTCTATTTTCTTGAGTTATTTCCTAGTTTTCAGCCTTTTAGTTAGAGCTTCAGATTATAGCAAATGCCTTGGAAAGCAATGTTTTAAGTTGTAATTACAATACCCTAGAGGTATCACATATTGTTTCTCTTTGCCTAGACATAGCATCTAGTAAAATATTTGATGAATGAATAAAATTTCTTTTTATTGTTTCATTTAGTACACTTTCTGTCTCTCGACTATCTTGTGAGTGTGATTATAAGTTGGTTTGGTGCCTCAGCTTTCTACCAAATGCATGATCTCACACATAATCCTAACTGGAAGGCCTTGATTAACAGATGATACAGATCTCTGTACCTTCTGGACTTGTGTAGCTCTTTGTGTGTTAGTGAAATTTATAACTGGAGGGGGATAAAGCTGCTATAGCACATAGATCTCTTTGCATTATCTTAACAAATGTTATTCCATTAATGCTATTTTATTGGAAGATAGAAATGGAACTCCTTAGTCTCTCATATTCTGTCTATCTGTACAAATCCAACCAATATCTATTAGTTTTTGCTGCATAACAAAACACCTTGAAACTTAGTGGTTTAAAACAACACCTTTGTATTTAGCTCATGATCCTCTCAGTTGTCTGAGATTGATGGGATTTTCTTCACGTTCGATCTCATCTTACAGGAAGCGAGATCATTCTTTTCAAATGGAACCGTCCCAGAACAAGAAAGAATGACTTCAATGCACAAGAACTTTTCAAAACTCTGCTTGTAATATGTTTTCCAGTATGCCACTGGCCAAAGCAAGTCACATAGATAAATCCACACGTAAGGGGTTAAGAAGTAAATACCGATGGGGAGATCCAAGATGGCGGATTAGGAGCAGCTCAGGATTGCAGCTCCCAGTGAAAGTGCAGAGGGTGAGTGGACGCCGCATTTCCACACGGATTTTTATTACCCCCAGACCAGGAGATTCCCAGGCGGAGCAGCTCCATGGGTCGCTAGTGCGGCTGTTTTGGCCGGCGCGGCTGTTTCGGCTGGCGCGGCTGCTTTGCCGGCGCCGCGGCGCGGCGGGTCTCCGTACAAAATCCACTGGTCTGTGTGCCCTTTTAACTGGCAAGTGGAGCTACGGGAAGGCAGATTAAAAGGGGGACTGAATCAGGGAGCCAGCCCAGGAGATCCCCAGGCAAAAAAGCGCTACGAATCTCAGCGCCGCTGTTTCAGCCTG